>OV702280.1:133757083-133919583 GCA_916181665.1 Avena sativa
AGCATATACCACCCAAAACTATAGATTGGAGAGATGCAACTGAATTTTCCTGAATTCGAAGTAAGTAAGGCTTCCCATTTTCTTGCAGGTTCAAATATAAATGCAAATCTGTGTACATTTGAATGCAAATGCAAATTCTTGCAGGCTCTCAGTTCTACAGCCAAAGAGAATCGCGCCAAGTCAACCGTGCCTCATACAGCTGGCAGCAAGAGTCATGCCCGTGTTACCCAAGAAATGGTAAGAATATTCTCCCAATTAGAAAAGAAAGGTGACACTGTGTTTGAATAACTAATACATAGTGGGAAACAACAGATGTTTGTAGGCTGACGAACTTGGGTATGCCCCTCGAAGGGACGAAGTGTTCATCAGAACACATATGCTCAAGAAAGGACCAAACAAAGGACAACACGTGCCACAGGCAGCTCCAGTTATTGTATGTCTCTTTTGATCTCTATATTTTCTATCATTTAGAAACTATATTATAGTAAGTGCAATTCACTATGCAGAGTGAACTCCTACGGGCAGCTGATGACCACCCTGACTAGAAGGAAAAGAATTTGAAAGAAGGCGGTCTGTTTGCACGAGTTGTTGGAATGAAAGAGCCAAGGGGTCGTGTCCGTGTGTTAGGTCTAGGGCCAACACCTCAAGATGTGGGCACACCTAGTACACGGGGTAAAGTGAGCACAAGGGTTCTTGTTGAAATGGTAGCACGCCGAGAAGCTGAACACCGCTTGAGCACTTTGGAGGAGAAGATGCAACAAATGCATCAACAAATGAAAAAAATGCAAGAAATGATGTCAGCTTCACAAGGAGGGAATAATTTGGAGGCTCCTAGCTCACAACATGGTTCTACCTCTCGACAAGTAATAAACTGTTTTGCACATACCTAATCTGTTCATTGCATTAAATATTCATCATGCATACAGTAAGTTGCATATTAGTTTTGGCAGACCTCAAGAGATGAAATTGAGGAAGAAATTGATGGCGAAGAAGGGGATGAAGAGGACGGTGAAAATGACAATGTTCAGAGAGGAAAATTTGTTGCATCCTTAGTGTATATTTAAATTTATTTGCTTTGATGTTTCTGTAATTTTCTCATGGATCCTTGTTGCATATATATATATATATATATATCATTCTTTTCAGATTGGGATGGATGTGCTTCTTTATGCATGGACTGGTCCTGAAACTCCTATTGCTAAGGCAACAGTTCTCTCGGACGATCCAGACACAATTGTGGGTGGGGAGCCCCTTGGACCTGGCACTTATGAGGTTATTGTGAATGATGCCATTAAAAGTGATACTATTTTGCCATATCAGTATGATGATGTACTATACATTAGCTATGCTGTCACAAGGTCCATTGCATGGCCATCTAGCAAGGTAATCACCATGCATGCCTGTGTGTTTTATGTACATCCTTAGCTGTTTTTGTTATGCTCACTTGTGATAATTTTGCTAGATGAAGCCCTACAAACCAGCTGTGTCTGGCTCATCTCGTTGCTGAGATCTTTCAATTCAAAATCAGTTCACACATGAAGATGATGTGAGTAAAACTACTATACTTGTGTTTTTCAAAGTACTGCTTGTGTTGTTCACACATGAAGATGATGTGAGTTGCTTATAGGAGAATATATATCACTGTATTGGCACTTTGGTAGTACTGCTTTGTCCCTTTTCCTCTCCCAGCCTAGCTATGTAGAATTTGTCAAAAAACATGGCTGTGGTACAATCATTTGTCTGCCCATTTTTTCTGCACATATAATTTTTGAGCATGCTGTTATCATATCATTTTAGTCATTCCGGAGAAAAACCTGCATCTGCTGGAGTTAGTCACTCCATGCTTTTCTCAGTATTCAGCATTTTAGTCTTTCCGAAGAAAAACCTGCATCTTTTACATACATTTAACTCTTCCTGTAAGAACATTTAGAAACAATATATATTTGTTTGCATTTCCTTCAGCATCCTTCAATGAAAACAGATTCGGCCACTGCTAAAATTGAAAGATTAAACTGTTAAAAACTATAAGCGTTTTATTTTGATGAACCCAATTCAGAGAAATAACAGATTCAAAAACATAATTTAGTAGAAAGCGCTACATGTAATCAGAGGAACTGCCGTGCAGAACTGCCTATCCTAAACTATTTCTATACCAAGAATTTAACAAACATTGTGGTGCACGCTATATGCCTATTAAACATATACTTAGTATTTCAGGAACAAGATATTATGCATCTTACATCTGTCAGCAACTAGCATACCATATAAACACGTCATGGTATACTCATATTGCAAGACTACAAGTAAATACAAATGGCATGGAAGAGAAGGTATGACTCACACCTTTTGGCAGCGTCATCATACATGTAGTTTGTTCACAACAATCACGATATATCAGGTGGTGATCGATCAGGGCCTTGCCTGTTTCTTCACGATCCTGCTAACGGAAAAACATATAAGCTGGAGTGAATCACTGCTTACTCTTTGTGTCCTTTTCAATGTTAAGTGCGTCCGGCTCGACCTTCTCTTTGAAAATTAGCTCTTGTTTCATTGCCATCAGAACTATTTGTTGATTTTGCTCAATCTTCACCATTTTTTGATTGTGTGGTGGCGTTGTTATGTGTTGTTGTGCTAATGATGCGCCGAGCCGGTCACAGCTTGTGTTGGGTTAGGTGACGCCATGCCAATGATTTGTCGGCTGGCTAGCATCTATATATCATGTCTGTACTTTTTGAACCCTTCTTCTGTATCATGTCTATATATATATCATAGTTGCAGCTCACAAATACTGCTGATTTGCCTCTCAACTAAGTTAGTGTGGCAGATTTTGATTGCTTTTCTAGTTGGTCATGTAGGTTGTCTTTGTATGCTTCAGTTCATGTTAGCATCTTTTGTAGGAGTAACAATCTTCCATTTGTATATGGCTGTGCAGGTGTCATCTGAAATAAGAACTAATATGCAGAACTTGTGTCTCCCTCCACCAAGTAGATGTCACTTTCACATCAACATGATGCCTTTTGTAATGGACTTAATTTTGTCTTACTAGACTCCTTTTTGCTACCATTTGATAAACCTGAATGTAATCATCTGGCTATCGGTTTGTAAACCTGATTCTGTAATCAGACAACTACCATTTGTAAACCTGGATGTGGGTTGAGAACAGATTAACACTCGGTTTTGTAGTGAATCAATGCATATGTCATTATCTATTTTTATGGATTATTCCTCTATATTTGGATGATATGCTTATATATTTGTGTGAATATGTGATTTTGGCCGTCAATAATGAAAATGTATTTAGACCTCAGCTATGTAGCTGAAAGTCGGTCATACTGTCACATAGATGTTTGAGAAAAGCGAACCGTAGCAGAAGGTTGGTTGGAAAAAGAAACGCCGACCAACAGGTTGACGCTGAAGTCCTATGCCCGGGCATGCATGGGACCATGGAAGGTTGGTCGGCAAAATTCAACCCCATTCGCTAGTTTGTCGGGAAAAATGTCGGTCGGTAAAGAAATATCTGTCGGCAAAGAAAACGTCGGTCGGGAAAGATTTAGCAATGGTGTCGAACTGTTGGTCGGCAAATATATGTTGGTCGGGAAAGGGCTTTGCCGACCGGACTTACGGTGACAGACGATGTTGGTCGGCAATACTTATTACCGACCGACCTTCCGTCGATGAAAGTGGTATTTCCGACCAACCTGTCTGTTGGCAATATAATGCTATGGTGTAGTGTGTATGAGAAACATAATGGCTCAGGACTAGTTTGGCAGCAAAGTTTTTCTGAAACTGAAGTATTCTAAAACCAAAGTATTTCAACGCCTCACTAAGAAATACTACAATTTTTCTCCTTTCTCAGTTTTGGAAAAAATAGGATCAAACCTTCTTCTCAAATTCTTTGAAAAAACCAGAGTTTTGGAGGTACTTTAGTTTTAAAACCATAGTATTTTTTATCCAAAGACCTTGAAGTATTCAATACTTCCGTATTTTAAAAAACCGAAATATTATCTAAATACTTAAAAAATACTTTGCTGCCAAACTAGGCCTTAATTTTCATATTAGTTTTTTCATGTTGTACATTTTGGTTTGATCAGTCCGCATTAGGTACTTTCCTTGATTACTCGCATTTTTGTTTTTGTCCGGTGAAATCTTTTCAAATTTATTCGAAATGAACTTGTAGCTTTTTTCCCAAGTATTCTGTTAAAGTAACTTGATTTGTCCTGGCTTTAGCCATCTTCTAGTAGAAAATCATTTCACAGAGCAGCACAATCTCGCATCGCTCCATGGCATCAACTGGTCCAGTTATTCAAGAAGAAATAGATGTATGAGCCACCACTATTAATTGCTTCCTTCCTCATATCACCATATTTACACATTTAAAATCCATAATGATGTGATTGCTTGGTAATGCTGTTATAACTAGTTTTGTGTTTGTTTCAGATTGAAAATGTCCCTCTGAATGGCGAACAAATACTTGCTTCTCCAAATTTAGAGTTTGTTTCAGATAGTAGCAGTGATAATACCTATTGCTCATGGCACACTGCTTTGACTAACCCTCTTATTCCAGCCGAAAGATTATTTGGGGATGCCATCCAAGATGCCCTTGATAGTGTTGAGCAAGAAGCCAATAAAACAGATTCAGTAATCACCCTAGCACGCAAATACTTGAATGAATTGAAAAAAAGGCAAACTTTGATGCATAACGTACTTAATAATCTCATTTGAAGTGTTGGGGATATGCTATATGGATATCACCATAACATGTCTCTAATCTGGATAACCCGGGTGGCCCACAGTTGGTAGCAAGGCCCATGGTCTGCTGGGCGGCCCAGCTAGATGGATCTAGAAGGGAGGCCCATGCCGGATAAAGGAAGGCTACGGAGGAGTCACAGATGTACCCAGAGCTTTGAAGTGCAAGACAGTATAGACTAGTTGTATACTGTGTAGGACTCTGTAACCTGTCCAACAAGGACTTTGCCTATAACCCTAGGATCTGGCGGCTATATAAGTCGGACCTATGGGAGCCTTTAGGGTACAAGTTAGAACAACACAACTCATATCGCGCATAGCAAACCGATCCCTGTAACTCAGCGTATTGCCATTATAGTGATTTATAGCAGGCGTAGGATCCCGCCACCCTCGTGGGATCTGAACCTGGGTAAGCTGTGTTACCTCATACCCGCAAACCTTCCTCCTTACCCCACGTCTCTAAACACGCTCTTTGAGTACCCTTCCATGTCATACGCATCGGCAATACCACGATAGTTTGCGTCCACGGTGGGGCAAGAGGCTCTTCAGGCTCTACAACGGGCGAGGTCCAAGCTCTTCGCAGGAATCGATGAAGCCGTAGCCATCAGCCACGTTCTCTTCTCCGGCAACATTCCAATCGTCCCTCCCGACGAGTTCTACATCCCGGCGAAGACAAACCCTACCCGCTGCTTGATCATCCCAATCGGAGACATCCACCTCTTCATCGGCGAAACCGAATCGGACACTAGTTCTCTAGGAGTCGGAGGAGCATCAAGACCCGCACGGACCGCCTACATGCAGGATACGTTCACGGAAGGATCAAAGTCGGATCTCTCTTTGAAGTTTGCCGGCGTAGATCAGAAAAATTCCAGGCCCACCCAAACTGCCCCTGTGCAGGATATAATGGTAGAAGATCGCTGCAAATCCGCCGGCTTCGCCCACGCGTCTGGACAGCAGAGATCCAAGTTCGTCGGCATGGTGACTATCTTCTATCTGGCGCATTGCATTCAGAGAGAGGGTGAAAACCCCCGCAATTACCTAGCCAGGTGGCTCCGTATACTGGCCGACCTGGAGCATTACCCCAATGATGATGACTTCTATCACTTTGTGGAAGGACTGGACCGCGGTACACTTCTCCGGCATACGCTAAGACGACAGCAGGCCGCGGGGCTCCACACTTTTGAGGGAATGGTTCACACCGTCAACAACTACGCAGCAGCTGAGGAAGCAGCTCAGACAGTGCTCGTGCTGCTACCCAGTGAACCTCCGCCTTAGCCACTGCCACCACTGGCCCCAGTCATCATCGCTGCATCTGCACCACTGCCTCCAGTCATCATCGCTGTTGTTGCACCACCATCACCCATCATCGAGGAAGACCCGGCACCCTCCGACTCTGTCCTGGATGCGCTCTACGCCGACATCAGCGCTGAATCGGAGGAAATAGACTTCAGCCCGAATGAGCTCGACTCTGCTATGCAGGAGATGGAGGAGGATATCAGACGCGACAAGCGGGCCGACAACACCATCACATCCCGAGAGGTGTTCATCGCCATTGGAACCGTGATGGAGGAAGATCAATCCGGACAAGCTCCGCCTAAAGCGCTGAACATGGGGAAGGGACCACCTATTGCTGCTAACAATGATCACGCAAAGGCCATGCCCCCTTCGCCTAACCCAGTGCAGCAGCTACAGGAACTCAACGTCGGTCCGAATATCAACAACACCACAAACCCGCCACCTCCAGCATCTACGTTTGTAGCTGACCAAATCATTCCATCTGCTAGAGTGATGTACGGCAACCTGCTCGTCGAGCCCATGACTGTAGCTCATATACGGAATGTATTCCAGCTTGACGAGAAGCGCCAGCGGCTGCTGGAGGAAGCACATGCCATCGCGGAGCAAGGCGCAAAGCTGGATCAAGATCTGGCCAAGGCGCGGAAGTCAATAGAGAAAGCTATAGCCATGGAGGCCGAGTACAAGACTCTACTCAAGCAGCGGAAGGCTAAGAAAGTTCCGGCTCGCACCATCAATGATCCTGGTGTACGGCGAAACCTAGGATGGGCTCCCTCGAAGCTGCCACAAGCCAAGCCATACATTGACATCAAGGGAAGGCAGGTCATGCCCACTCCTATTCTCAACTTAGCCGTCGCCAAGACCCTTCTGGAGCAGGATAGATCACCCGCAGCTGTGGAATAGATCTATGAACTTGTGGCAAAGGCGGTGAAACAGCAGGAAAAGGCCATCTCTCAGAGGCTTGAGTCTGATCCAGCATATTGCCAGTCTAGCAATCCTAAGCCGCCAAGGGACAGATCTCCTAAGTATGTCAAGTCTCAGACGGGTTCATCAGAACAAAGACGGAGGGATGCACGCAATAGGAAGGACGCTATCCCCATATCCTGCGACCACGGAGGCAAGGCTCATTCTTGTCGCCCATCTCCAACGCCCCGATCCCCCCGACATCGCGATGACCCCAAGGATCACCATCGCACGGACATGTCTCCACCAAGCCAAAGCGG
Source organism: Avena sativa (assembly GCA_916181665.1). Lineage (NCBI taxonomy): Eukaryota > Viridiplantae > Streptophyta > Magnoliopsida > Poales > Poaceae > Avena > Avena sativa. The sequence continues at coordinate 133,764,346 of OV702280.1, forward strand.
CATCGTCATCCGTGATAACGCAGAGCAGCCCCGTCACGAGGGAGAGCGCAACCAAGGACACAAGAGCAGGTCGCGTCATGACCCTCCGTGTCCAACAAGCAACCGCGACAAGCGTGAGGCGTCGCAGGAGGGTAACAGCAAGAAGGCTAACCCACTGCCACCTCCGCCTCCGTCTCTCCCTAGTAGCCACCATGGCGGAGGAGGCCCCGTCGTTCACGTAGCCCATCCCCTAGCGGCAAGAAGAAAAGAACAAGCCCGGAGACATACGACGCACGTTCACTCCTAGACAAGATTCACGAGGCCCGGGAAGGACAATACTTGGGACCACGTTGCTTTGGACCCGTAGTACGGACCGCAACTTACCCCAAGGGTTTCCGGATTGACAAGACCATCAAGCCCTATGACGGTACTGCCAAACCAGCTACGTGGTTGCAGGATTACGACAACGCGGTGGAGATCGCCGGGGGTAACCCCAACGTTGCTGTCAAGTACCTCCCACTGATGTTGGTGGGCATGGCCCGCCAATGGATTGATGACTTGTTGAAGAAATCCATCTGCAACTGGTTGGACATGCAAGAAGCATTCACCAAGAACTTCAAGGGTACGTATAAGCGTCCCTGTACTGTTGGCAATCTATAGCGGCGCGTGCAGGAGAAAGACGAGTCATCTCGCGCCTACCTCTCTCGCTGGCTGGATATAAAGAATTCCTACGCAGGAATGCATGATTAGACCACCATGGCCGCCTTCATCGATGGGCTGGAGAAAGGTACGTTGCTCCGACATAAGTTGAAGCGCCTGTAGGACAATCATAGGCTCGATCTCAACCAGATGATCTAGCTAGCCAGTGAGTTCGCGGCTGCTGATGATGATGCTCGCGGCTCCCTACCGGCAACGGCCGTTCCAACTCAAGCTAAGAGGAACAACAACACCAAGCGGAAGATCCCGCCAGAAGAAAAGCAAACCTCCGACATGGTCGCCATGACATTCATAGGACGGGGTGATGGCGGACAGCGTGGCCCAGGACGAGGGCTAGTCGTGGGCAGCAGCGAGGTAGTGAAACTACCCCGACAGCGCTATGCGTTCCCCAAATGTATGAGGAGTACTGTGATATGCTGTTCCTTGTACACCTCGACGCCAACGGAAAATCCACTCACACCAATCGCGATTGCAAGTTCGTCAATGACCTCAAGGAGGACCCGGAGTCCGGCTACAAGCAAAGTCGGAAGAACAGACCGCGCAGCAAGGGCAAGGGGAAGAAGAAGGAAGAGGAGTCCAAGGATTCAAGTGACATGGACGAGAATGTTGATCCCAAGCACGCCGACAAGAGAAATGACAAGGGCAAGAACCCCTTTGAGAAGAAGTCTGTCGTCTACCACACTTTCCTTGGCACCCCTACCGTCCGGCAACAGAAAACCTCCATGAGGATACTGATGGCTACCCTACCCCTAGTTCCCCAGTACCCGCGCTGGTCAGAGATTCCAATCACTTGGGACAGGAAGGATTACCCAGACCTCATCACTACGGAGAACCAGTACGCCATGGTCATAAACCCCCTGATTAACGGCAACGAGTTCACCAAATGTATGGTGGATAGTGGAAGCAGCATCAACATCATGTACCTAGATACACTGCACAAGATGAACTTGATAGAGGCTAACCTAAGGCGGACCATAACCATGTTCCATGGCGTAGTGCCTGGCCGGGAGGCTCGGTCTCTTGGGTGCATCACGCTTCAGGTCGCTTTTGGTGATGTTAACAATTACCGCCAAGAACGCATGACCTTCGAGGTGGTCCCCTTCAAGAGCGTGTACCACATCATCTTCGGACGTGACATCTTCCACGCCTTCATGGCCAAGCCATGCTTCTTCTACAACAAGCTCAAGATACCCGGACCAAACAGCACCATTACCGTATCCGGAAGCTTTACCAAGGCAAGGGACTGCGAGATTGCAGAAGATTTACTCTACAACAAATAATTCAAGGAGATCCAGAGCAAGGTCGATGCCACGGATATGCCGGCGTTGAAGAAGCAGATTTATGACTCTGCCCCCGCCTTCAAGGCCGCCATCGAAATCAAGTCGGTGGAACTTGTGGCAGGTGATGCCTCCAAGACCACCACTATTGGGACAAACCTGGACCCTAAATAGGAAAGCGCACTCATCGAGTTCCTCCGTGAGAATAGGGACGTCTTTGCATGGCAACCCGCCGACATGAAAGGTCTACCTAGGGAACTTTCCGAGCTCAGCTTGGATATTGATCCAAAATGCAAATGGGTGAAACAACCTCTACGACGCTTCGGAGACGAGAAGAGACGAGCCATAGGCAAGGAGATAACTAGGTTACTTAAGGCTAGTTTTGTCCGAGAAGTCCTTCACACCCAATGGGTGGCTAATCCTGTACTTGTCCCCAAAAAGGGAACCAAAGAATTAAGAAGGTGCGTTGATTACACCGGCTTGAACAAAGTGTGTCCCAAAGATCCATTTGCTTTGCCTCGCATTGACCAAGTCATTAACTCGACGGCTGGGTCATAACTTTTCTGTTTTCTCGATGCATACTCAGGATACCACTAGATAAAAATGAGGAAGTCAGACCAATTGGCCACTTTGTTCACCACACCTTATAGCACGTCTTGCTACGTCACGATGCCCTTTGGGCTGAAAAACGTAGGTGCTACGTACCAGCGGACTATGCAGTGTTGCCTCCATAATCAAATTGGTCGGAACGTTCATGCTTATGTGGACGATATAGCTGTGATGTCTAAAAACTCAAACAACTTAATCTCCTACTTAAAAGAAACCTTTGATAATCTCCGGAAATACAACATGATTCTTAACCCTAAGAAGTGCGTCTTCGGGGTTCCAGCCGGCAAATTCTTGGGCTTCATCATTTCCCAGCGTGGAATTGAGGTCAATCCGGAGAAGATCAAGGCCATCCTAATCATAAACCGCCCGACATGCCCGAAGGACATTCAATGTCTAATAGGTTGCATGGCAGCAGTAAGCCGATTCGTCAACCGACTTGGAGAGAAGGCTCTGCCGCTGTACAAATTGCTGAAGAAGGCGGACAAATTTCCATGGACGGACGAGGCAGATGCAACATTGAAGAAGCTAAAGGAGATACTCTCCTCGGCACCTATACTTGCAGCACCCGAGCCCATGGAGCCTATGTTGATTTACATGGCGGCCACCAACCGGGTAATCAGCATCATCGTCGTGGTAGAGAAGAAAGAACCAGGGCATGAGTAGGGAGTTCAACGAACAGTTTACTATGTAAGCGAGGTCTTGACGGTGTCCAAGCAGCATTACCCACACTACCAGAAGCTAGCTTATAGAGTGTTCCTTGCTTCTCGGAAGCCAAGGCACTATTTCCAGGAGCACCCTATCATAGTTGTGAGCAAAGCTCCACTGTCTGACATAATCAACAACAACGACGCTACAGGAATGGTCTCAAAGTGGGGCATTGAGCTTGCCGCCTTCGATATAACCTACAAGAGACGCGACGCTATCATATCACAAATCTTGGCGGATTTTATCGCAGATTGGACAGAGGTGCCAGATGCTACTCCTATACCAGAGCCATAATACTGGGTGATGCACTTTGATGGATCAAAGCTACTCAATGGCTCGGGGCTGGTGTACTATTAAAGTAACCAACAGGGGAGAAGCTACACTATGTTCTACAGATCCACTTCGAGGCTACAAACAACATGGTGGAATATGAAGCACTCATTGACGGACTTCGCGTAGCCAAGGATATTGGCATCAAGCGCATAGTTTGCTGTGGAAATTCCGACTTGGTTTCCCAGCAGGTGGCTGGCACCTAGAATGCGCGGAACCCTATGATGGTGGCATATCGAGACGAAGTGGACGAGATTGCCAAGAGCTTCTTGGGCTACGAGTTCAAGTCTGTCCCAAGTGAGGAAAATGAGGCGGCTGATCTGCTGTCAAAGCTTGGGTCAGGGCACAAACAAATTCTGCCTTGCATTTTTCTAGAGCATCTATGGACACCATCCGTGAAGGGAGCGGACCCCGAGAACCCGGATATATTTGACTCTATCGTTAACACAGTGACAAAATTCCCTCTGGCTTGGACAAAACCGTTCATGGAATATCTCGTACACGGAACTTTGCCCATCAACGAGGTCAAAAGTCGGCAAATAGTACGTCGAGCAAAGGGCTATACCAGAATCAATGGACAGCACCACTGGTGTATACCTCAAGTGTGTTTCCCATCAAGAAGTTATTGAAATCCTTTGTGAGATCCATCTCGGAGATTGTGGGCATCACGCCGCTCCTCGATCGTTGGTCTCCAAAGCTTTCCGGCAAGGATTCTACTGGGTGACCGCGAAGGCGGACGCTGACAAGATGGCTGAGACATGCATGGGATGCCAGTATTATGCTCGACAACCACATGTTCGAGCCGAAGAATTGCGAACAATACCAATAACTTGGTCGTTTGTAGTCTGGGGGCTAGACATGGTTGGTCCATTATAGACGGCACCATGTGGGTTTACGCACCTGCTAGTAGTATTTGATAAATTCACCAAATGGATAGAAGCTAAACCCATTAGAAAGCTTGATGGGGCAACTGCCCTTAGGTTTGTCCAGGATCTAGTGGTGAGATTTGGTATCCCACATAGCATTATCACCGAAAATGCCAGAAACCTATCACTCGGAGAAGTGGAAGCTTATTGTTGGGAGAAGGGCATCCGACTTGATCTGGCATTTGTGGCACATCCACAGTCCAATCGTCAGGTTGAGCGAGCCAACGGATTAATTCTGCAAGGAATCAAGTCATGTCTAGAGGCACTACTACATAGAGCAGCTGGAGCCTGGGCAGAAGAATTACCATCAGTTATGTGGAGTTTATGAACTACACCCAACAGATCTACCGGCTACACCCCTTATTTCATGGTATATGGAGCAGGAGCCATCCTGCCTTCCGACATCCTTCACGATCCACCAAGAGTTGCCGCCTACGACGAAGATGATGCTGAAGAGTCCAGGCGCCTAGATGTAGACCTTCTCGAGGAAGAGCGCGTATTGCCATGCCAAAGATCTGCCATCTACCAGTAGAAGCTACGCAGCTACCATAGTCGCCGTGTTCGGCATCGCTCATTTAAAGAGGGGGATCTGGTGCTCTGACTTAAGTAGAAGAAGTCACACAAATTATCCCCGCCATGGGAAAGACCGTTCATCATAAGAAAGGTGATGCTCAATGGGTCTTACTACCTCGTTGACAATCGTGAACTTGAGGATAGACCCAGCGATGATCATAAGCGTAAGAGACGTGACCCGATTGATGACTACCCGGAGCTTGATCGGCCATGGAACATAGCATAGCTACGTCCTTTTTACACTTAGCATATTTTTTATCTACTGTGTACCTCTTATATGATCAATGAAATAAAGCTCTCTGGTTCACTCATATTCTTGAGTCTTTTACCTCCTTTAGTGTTCATTTTTGGATCGTATAAAACATTTATGCGCAAGTTTTGCATTTGCACTTCTGAAAATTCCGGCTATGGGCGTTAGCTTAAGTTTTCTGGTGTACATGTTCTTTGTTGTTTTTATGTGGATTCTGGAGTAGTGATTTTTGGCACTTGAAGTCGGCAATTTTGTGCTTAGGTTTTCATGATGCCATTGGGCATCATCACTTGAGCGCATGGTTCCGAATACGAGTCTTCTAACTCATGAAAAGTCAAGTATAAAAACCAAAGTAATGGATAAGCCAGCACTTGCTTAAAAATATTTACATGCTGGAACTAATACTTGAGTAGAAGGAAACAAACAGCTATTGTTTTTTCCGCCTTAAGGTTAACACAGTAGTTTTTCCGCATACATAAATCCAGAGGAAAACAAATATTACAAAGTGTTTTTCATTCCTATGGCGCAGGAGACTTTGAGGTAGCATCATCGGCAGCAGGAGAGCCATCCTGGTCATCTTCAAAGTCGGTGGTATTGAGGGACTCGGAGGAGCTGTGACGGTCGCCATCGATGATCTCAAGAGGCACAAAGGCATTGGGATCGGCCAACTCGGTGACCCTGTTGTCAAAATCCGCAAGCGATTCCTAGATATCTTTGTGATCAATCTTCTGGCTGTCATCGTCTACGTCGGGCAGACCCGAGGTCACCGTGTCGATGTCGGCATTCTCGTAGTGGGCCTTGACCATCGCCAGCTACATTCTAGCACCAGCCCGGGTACATGAAGCTTTCCAGCTTACGATACGCTCGGGGGCTTGGTGCAGAATCTCTGAGTACTTCATGACGGAATCCACCGCCTTGATGTTGTTGTTCAGGGGCTTGGCAATCTCTTTGGCTTGCTTGACGGCGGTACTGATGAAGTTGCCGGTGAGAACCATGCATTCCTTTCGCGGAGGAGGCATATTGGTTAAAACAATAGGAGCTACATTTCCAGCAAGCAAAGGAGTGCATGAGTTCAATAAAATAAAAAATTTCAAAGTACCTGGCTTATAGAAGTACAAGACGGAGATCACTTACCGAAGATGCTCTCCTCCGCTTGTTGGAGTGTCTCCGCCATGGAGTCCCGTTCTTGTCGGAGAACCTTGTAAGCCTCAAGGTTGCGCTGATTCTGCTCATCAGTAGCTTTCTTCTGCTCCTTCAGGATTGCAATTTCCTCCTTCAGACGGTTCATCTCCATGTTGGCGGATTCCTGCAAGGCCTTCATGGATTCCTCGTGCATCTTCAAAGTGTCTGCCCTCTCCTGCTTAAGGATCTTGTTCTCGCTATCCAGCAGTTCAATATGCTTGGATTGCTCGACAATATCCTTTGCCTTGGCGATGGTTTCTGCAAGCCGGATAAATAATAGCACACAATGAGTAGTTGGAGAGTGATGGCACAAGACCAAGTTTGAGTGCAAAATTGAAAGGAAAAACATACTCTTGCTCTTGGTGATTTGATCCTTCAAGAAGGCAGTTTTACCCTTTTCAGCTTCCAGTTCAGAGCGCATCTTGTGGAACTTCTCGTTGGCGACGCCTCTCCGAGCATTCTCATTCTGTGGAAACAAGATCAAAATTACTTAGTCTACTTGGAGCATCTAGCCGGATAAATATCCACCTAGAGGCTTGGGGCTACAGTGAGAGTTTTTAACTCAGAAATATGCTTAATCTTTCTTTAACCATCTAGTCGGAACTAAATCTATTTCAACTAGAGGCTTGGGGGATATAGTATCGAAATTTACAAACACTGTGTATGCTACTCTAAAAAGTATCTAGTCGGAATAATTCATTCAAACTAAATACTTGGGGGCTACATTGTGAAGTTTTTTAGCTTAGTCACTCTTAGAGCATTCAGATGCAAAGACCTATGGTTTTCCGTCTAAATCCTCGGGGGCTACAGTGGGATACTACATATGAAATGCAAAAGGCAAACAAAACTTACAAGTGCGATGATCTTGAGGTTGGTGGCGCTCTCCACAAATATCTTGCTGAAGGAAAGACTATTTCTGTGTAAGATGTCCGCCTGTTTGAGCAGCTCGTCAAGACCACAAGTCGGAGAAGTTGACGCTGCACCAGGAGCCAAAGTTGAGCTACTCGGCGTAAGAGCCGGGTAGACAATCTTCAGGAGCTCTGTTGGCGTCTTGGATGCAGTGGCGCCGCCTTCGGCAGATGTTTTGCCTTCCACCGTCGCCTTACCGCTACCAGTGGCATCCTTAGCCGGAGCTTCATCCACTTTAGATGCGGTGATTTCTTGTGTCGCCTGCTCGCCGACAACAGCAAGATCTGCGGTGACACCTAGGTGCACTTCCATGGTGGAAGGGCCAGATGCTACCTTAGCTGGAGAGCTTGTCGGTGCGGCAGCAGGCTGGACGCTGGGAGTAGTAGGGCGATGGCAGGAGACGCTTGGTGCAACATATCTCTAATGTTTTTAGAAGCCCCCGATTTTTTGGAGGTCTTCTTCCAACTCAAACTAGATTTCTTCCTGAAACGTGCAAAAGTATAAGTATAGGAATAAGACGAGCAAGGGACAATGTCGGAGGAAAAGAAGCTTACACAACAGTTGGTGCCTTGGTGAAAGGGATGCCGGTAATTCTTATTTTCTCTGCCTCTAGGGCGGTAGTGGACTTCCTGGATGCTCCACCCTACGTCTTCTTCTTGCCTCCTTCGGCAGCATCAGAGGTGGAGCTCTTCCGCTTACGCGCCAACGGGACATCATCGTCGGACACGACGGTGACTTCCTTAATCTTGGGGTCATAGATTTGGATAGTCATGCTATCCTCCTCTAGACTTTTAAGCTTCTAAGTGGAATCCTGAAGTGTTAGATGAAATGGTAATGGCTAGACGGGAGAACTGGAGTATATGTCATACACAGAAAATAAATATGTACCTCAGGGCACTTTCCGTCCTCGAACATGTCATAGGTGATGGTGAAGCCACGCCTCATGTCCTTCACCTTGATGATGTCCTTGAGGCCGAGCTTGATGGAGTCACTCGAAAAGTTGTCCATGGAGATGCGAAGGCTATCCTTCCTATCCTTGGTGTAATGGTGCATCAGCTTCACACGGTGCTTCAAAGGCTGGATCCGCCTGACAAACCAGCACATGGCTAGGTCCAATTCGGTAAAACCCGTCTCTACGAAACATTCGATCTGCCTTATGGCTTGGGAGGCTTCGTTGTCGGAGGGAAGGGTGGCCTGGGATCTCCATGTAGGGGCTTCAGCGGCGGCCTTGTCGACGAACTCCGGGTACGTTGCTTCTCGGCCATCCAGAGGGATATTTGGTCCGTAGAAGTATGTCCGCCGCTAATTCTTGCAGGACTCATGGCCTATAATGTCGGGGAACCTCCGGCCAGGCCGGATCTTGAAGCTAATGGTTCCTCAGTTCCTAAGCTCATCCTTTCTTGCTTCGGCTTCCCTCTTGATGGTGAAGAAATATATGAACAGATCTAACCTAGGACTAATTCCTAGGTATCCCTCACAAAGCGCCGTGTAGTTGCTAAGCGTGAGGATGCTATTCAGAGATAGGTTCTGAGGTTGAACCCGGTAATGGCTAAGGACAGCTAAGAATCAGTCGGATATTGGGAGGGAGACGCCTCGTACCATTTGCACTTTGAGGTACACCTTCTCTCCGGCTTGGGGAGAAGGGATAACCTCGCCGGCCGGCGCTGGCCGCCAGACCAGTCCATCCGTCGCGGGGAGGTAACCCTCGGCGAGCAGCTCCTTGAGATTGCCATCAGCGATATCGGAGTCGTGCCACTCTCCTTTGTGAGAGTCCCTTTCCTCCTCCAGCGGTTCCAGCCCCGCTGGAATATGGTCACCGCCGGTGGTTTCCACCACCGTGGAGCGAGGCACAACCACGCACTCTGGAGGCACGTGGACGGAGCCTGTCGGCTTGGCCGTGGCTTCGCTCGTCACCGCCATGGATGGGGTGGAGCTGCTTCTTGCCATTGGAGTGGGGGGGGAGGTGACTGGGAGATTGGGGAAGAACTAGGTTTTTTCTCGTGCGCGCGAAGAGCTCGAGGATATGTTCACGGGAGGAAGAAGATGACACGAGGGAGAATGCGGTGAAAGGATAAAATTTACCACGGTTGTAATTTATAACCCTCGGCGTCAAGATTCGTGCAAGTTGATCGAATGGTTGCTGCGTGGACAACGTGTGCATGCGTGTGCGCGGAAATTTCGTCACGTTCCCACCACCGCCGCCAATTTTTTGCATCCTTCGCGCGGGAAAAACGGCTATGATTATGTTCTATGCATGTGTAAGTTACGAGGCATCGCTGACCTATGGTATATGTTGCTCTAGCTGACATGGGCAGGTGAACCATCCCATCCGAAGATTCTAGCATGGACGGATCTAGTCCGGCTGCGAGAAGAGTATGATGGAAGATTCAGCAGTTCTCCGACTTACAAGTTGAAGACGGAGAGCGTCGCAGGGTTCTTGGGAGGACTACAAGATATTGCTTGATGATTTGCTGACATTCATCTAGACGAATCATTCAACATGAAGAGACAAGATGGCGCAAGATCTCGGAGTTCTCCGGGGGCTACTGTTGGGGATATGCTATATGGGTATCACCATAGCATGTCTCTAATCCGGATAACCCGGGTGGCCCACAGTTGGTAGCAAGGCCCATGGGCTGCTGCGCGGCCCAGTTAGATGGATCCAGAATGGGAGGCCCATGCCGGATAAAGGAAGTCTACGGAGGAGTCACCGACATACCCGGAGCCTTGGAGTGCAAGACATGATATACTAGTTGTATACTATGTAGGACTCTCTAATCTGTCTGACAAGGACTTTTCCTGTAACCCTAGGATCTGGCGACTATATAAGTCAGACCTATGGGGGCCTTTAGGGTACAAGTTAGAACAACACAACTCATATTGCGCACAATGAACCGATCCCTGTAACTCGGTGTATTTCCATTATAGTGATTTATAGCAGGAGTAGGATCCCACCACCGTCGTGGGATCTGAACCTGGGTAAGCTGTGTTACCTCGTACCCGCCAACCTTCCGCCTTACCCCACTTCTCTAAACACACTCTGTGAGGACACCTCCATGGCGTACTCGTCGGCAATATCACGACATGTAGCTCTCATGGGAAGCCAGTTGTTACATGTCTCTTGATGCAAGATCCATACAGACCTTTTCTGTAACAAAAGTTATTGTGTATTTTTAGTTGTGCTGGACTTTGATGCAACATTAATTCGATGTTGTAAGTTGTTGTAAGTTTACTGAGGAATGTAATAATCTACTGTAATTAGTTGTTGTAAGTTTTTTGAGGATTGTAATAATCTACTAAAATTCATAAGTTGTTTGAGGATTGTAATTCACAGTCATAAGTTGTTTGAGGATTGTTACAAACCGAGCATGTATCATAATTACTACACGTACATAGAAAAAACAGTTAAATTGAAAGAGGTACACCACATGATCTTTTTGAAATATAGAACATACATTGTATTACAGGCACACCATACAACTTGCACTTGCATATAATTCATACACAGAGAATACAATAGGACCAGACCCACATGATCCATCAATCTGACGGGTAGTCGTCATAGTAATCGTAGTGGGTGCTACCATATTTTCCATAAGGCGGCACCATCTGCAGCTCGGAATGCTCGACGATTCTGCAATACTCTGCTAGCAATCGATCGAGTTTGAAAGGACGATCATTGATCCATAATCCTCCTACTCCATACCCATGGACAACCCTTGGACCCTCTTCCCACGCAAGAGCCTCAAAATTGTAAGATATAATCCGGGATAGGTCGGGATAATAGGTGATGTCGGCATGCACCGTGGGTACCCTGGCGCTATAGACGCAGATGCACCGATTGTCAGCAACGAAGAGAGCATGATTGCCGATACCTCTAATCGGCTGAAGGACACGGTTCTGTCTATCAACTCGGTAAACAACGGGCCTGCCATCGTAGACTGGTCCACTCACAACGAACAACAACTCCCCATCGGACTCGACAAGGTAAAAACGATTCTACAAGTACCGGCAGCCCGGAACAGGGCCTGGGACGGTGGGATGCATTTTCAGGGTCCGTGCGGAGCACTGCATCTGGACATCTCCATGAGAAGCACCAGGCATAGTCGAGAGGACAAACCCGTATCTGTCTATGACGAAAACATCACCGGCGTAAGAAATCATGCTCCGGAGTTCCACAAAGTCATTCAGCATGTACCACTCTTCACCAAAGATTGGGCGAAGTCCTTCCTCCTTGCCCTCATCCACCCTCCGAATGATGGTGTTCCGATGGTTTGATGTAAACACCATCAACGACAGGAACATCGTCATAGCGACAGAAGCCACCTGCTCGGTCGGTATCTCCACCCTCAGGCGCTTGATAGCTCCCGAGAAGGGGTTGTACAACCGTGTCTTGTACGGATGCACCCTCTGTCCAAGCACAAGGAGGCCGTCGGTTGTGCTACCGACATAAAAGTACCTTCTAGAGACACATAGAGGGGGAGAGAGACAGAGGAGAAGCAGAGATTTAGTCAAGGTAAACAGACAGAGATTCAATCAAGGTAAACAAGTAGATTGAGAAATAGAACTTGAAAAACATATCATATAGGAGGTGACCGCAAAAAAAGGATTGCACATATACAGATGAATATCAAGAAAGCACCTCCGAATAATCCGACTAATCTTCTTCTCAAGGTGGTGACCGGTTCTCACGTTCAGCAACATGATGGAAGCATCGTCTACCCAATACTCCTCTGATAATTGGTGCTCTAGAATAATCCAGTTGGATGGTATAAAGCAGTCCTCCATGAAGCCGTGCCATGAGTTTCGGACTGCCCAGAAGGAGGCGTAGTAGTTGAAGTCGTCTGTCGACAGGAAGATATCACCTATCTTCTGCATGACTCCCTCAGGGAGATTAGCCCATGGCAAATCCTGTTGCTCGTTGCCGTCCATGAATGATGGAGTTCGTGTGGTATCGGTCCCATCGAATGGCAGAGGAAGCGGTTCCAGAGATAGACATTTATTAAAGAAGGCCTAGGAATGCCAAGGGAATCGTGTGGAAACGAGACGACCGCATACACACAGCAACCACAAGTGCAACCTCCAACCATCCTTGGTCTCTTCGATCTCCTCACCCAGCCCGCATGCAATATCTCTCTTCAGTTTGGTTCCTAGGAAGTTAATGCAGGGGGTTGCTACACATGGGCAAACAAAAGTCCAACTAACGATTCTATGCATGATACGCAACATAATATGGGAATTCTTAGAAAAACTCCTCCCTCCGACCAATATTAGTTGACTTGGATTGGTCAAAATTTGGATGAACCTAACAAAATGTGCAGGAGCGAGTGTCTAGTACTCTCCTCAAGTGTGGTCATGGATGATCAGTTGATGTGACTCTCGGCCATGAATTCCTGACCAGATAGCTATATGGTTTATCACCTTAATATTTTACTAGTAGTACTACTCTACTAGTACATGGATGCTATCCAAATTCAAAATCTCAATCAAGCGGCAAAATCACCCATCGACCTTGCACCATTTCCCGCCCCATCGTTTCAAAATCTTTGAGGCCAAATCTCCCACCCGGGGAGTACCATTTTTCTATTATTATTAGATGGACGCTTGCCAAATTCAAAATCTCAGTCGAGCGGAAAAATCACACACCGACCTTGTAGCATTTCGCGCCCGTCCATTTCAAAAACTGTTGACTTTAAACTTACCATTTTACCCATTGTTCAGATGCCCTATGGGAAATCTACATTAGGTATCTTGGGGCACGATCATAATTATTTTTCTTTTCACCTCCATTGTCCCTATTTCGCGCAGTTTTTTGCGCTGGCCCCACCCAAAAATCCCAGGCTCTTCCTCCATATCCTTAGCTCCACGACCACCGTGCGCACCGGCCGACGGAAATTCCACGACGGCCTGAGCCGCTTGAGCTGCGACCTCATGCGCCATCGTGGAGCCGCTTCACCAACGCCCACCCCACCGGATCTAGTTCACCGGGTCTTTCTTCCATTGCACCGGAGGTGCGGTCTCGCGGACCGTGCCAATGGCATCGTCAACCGCCCAAGCTTTGCTTCCCCGCTGTCGAAACCTACCAACTGTACCGGAGCAAATTTACTGGTGTCCATCAAACGGGATCTAGTTCAAGGAGTTCTCTATCCACTGCTCCAGACCAGCTGCACGGGTGTCACTATTTGCTGCACGGCATCTACCTCAGCGATGATCTCATCCACCGCTCTCAAGCCGGTATAGAACTCCCAAGATCTGCTTCCGCGACCGCCCAAGATCTGCTTCCTCGAGCCCCAAGATATGCTTCCCCGCAACCGCAACACCCTCGGTTACCTGGACGTCACCCGCAGGGTACCGATGATGCTTATACGCCTCTCCGACCAAGGTAACCAACTCTCCAACCCCTCTTTGTTTTCTCATCAGTATAGCAGGTTAAAGCCTATTGCGGTGAACTGCATTTTTGTAATCGTGCTAGTACACACAAGTCACTAGGCATGCCCATTCTTTGTGCTACATACAAGGTCACTGGACAAGTTGGTTTGCATTCGCTGCTCTAGAAATTTCAAGTGATGCACATGTTTGTTATTTAGTCATGCACATGTTCTTAGCTACTCCCTACAACAGTAATTGCTTGCTATTGTTTAGTTGTTGCAAAATGTAAAGTCAGTGGAAAATATTAGTGTGGATTCTCTGCTCCCCAGTTACTGAAGCTATCTAGTTTGTCTCGAGCTAAGTTCCTACTATTATTTCCTCCCTGGCATCGTTCTGCTATCCTATGGTACCCTTTTAAACTCATTGTACTAGTTCGATTATAATTTTTTGTTGCTATCTAGATCTTTAAATATGCAACACTAACTATTTGTTTTTTCTTTGCATAGGGATCAAAAGGGAACACTGAACATGTTGGTTTTCATAGCCTCTTCTACAGGTTCACAAGCGCGATGTCATTGTTTTCTTATCTAGTGCTGGTTCATCCTAAGCAACGACATAACTATACTCCACTATGTAGTTTATTCGTGGTTTGCGTTCCTGCTATGCAAGTTCTCGCATGATGCCGTATAATTTCTATCTCGTTCAATATTAGCTATGAAAGTAACTGCATGCCCATTGTGTAGGTCACTGCAAATTCCGATTCACCCAGCGTCTCTTGCATTCCAGGATATACTACTGCTTCCATATATATTTGTTGAAATGACCTGGCTAGTTTAGGTTAGCTGAAATTCTAGGAAACACTTTGTTCGATTGCTCAATTCATTTGTAGGCACACTTGTGTAATGCTTTCTTATCCTATTCTATAGGTCCATAAGCAATGCCTTTATATTTAATATCTAATGATTCGTCCTAAGCAGTGACATAGCTAACCTCTACTGTATATACAGTTCATTCGTAGTTTGCATTCTTGCTCTACAAGTTCTCTTATGATGCCTTTATAATTTCTATGCGGTTCCTATCTACGACAGTAACTTCATGCCCATTGTGTATCTCACCACAAATTCTGAGTCACCCAACGTCTTTTGCATTCCAGGATATACTATTGCTTCCATATATATATATTTGTTGAAATGACCTGGCTATTTATATTAGCTAAAATTCTAGGAAACACTCTATTCGATTGCCCAATTCATTTGTAGGCACACTTGTGTAATGCTTGCTTGTCCTATTCTACAAGTCCACAAGAAATGCCATTATACTTAATATCTAATGTTTCGTCCTAAGTAGCAACATAGTTATCCTCTACTTTATATATAGTTCATTCGTAGTTTGCATTCTTGCTCTACAAGTTATCTTATGATGCTTTTATAATTTGTGTGCGGTTCCTAGCTACGACAGTAACTGCATGGACATTGTGTAGCTCACCGTCAATTATGGGTCACCCAACGTCTCTTGCATTCCAGGATAAACGACTTCTTCCATATATATTTGTTGAAATGACCTGGCCAGTTTATATTTACTGAAATTCTAAGAAACACTTTGATTGATTGATCATTTCATTGTACGCACACTTGTCTAATGCTTGCTTGTACTGTTCTACAGGTTCGCAAGATATGCCATTATATTTCTAATCTGGTGTTGGTTCATCCTAAGAACCGACATAACTATCCTCTACTGTGTAGTTCATTCGTGCTTTGCGTTTCTACTCTGCAAGTTCTCGCATGATGCCATTATAATTTATTTCTCGTTCATTCTTAGCTACAAAAGTAACTGCATGCCCATTGTGTAGCTCACCACAAATTCTAAGTCAACCAACGTCTCTTGCATTCCAGGATATACTACTACTTCCATATATATTTGTTGAAATGACCTGGCTAATTTATATTTGCTACAATTCTAGGAAAAACTCTGTTTGATTGCTCAATTCATTTGTAGGCACACTTGTGTAATGCTTCCTTGTCCTATTCTACAGGTTCACAAGCAATGCCATTATATTTCATATCTAATAGTTAGTCCTAAGCAGCGACATAGCTATCCTGTATATATAGTTCATTCGTGGTTTGCATTCTTGCTCTACAAGTTCTCTTATGATGCCATTATAATTTATATTCGGTTCATAACTATGGAAGTAACTGCATGCCCATTGTGTATCTCACCGCAAATTCTGGGTCACCCAATGTCTCTTGCATTCCAGGATAAACAATTGCTTCCATATATATTTGTTGAAATGACCTGGCTAGTTTACATTTGCTGAAATTCTAAGAAATACTTTGATTGATTTCTTATTTCATTGTAGGCACACTTGTCTAATGCTTGCTTGTCCTCTTCTACAGGTTCGCCAGATAGGCCATTATATTTCTAATCTGGTGCTGGTTCATCCTAAGCAACGACATAACTATCCTCTACTATGTAGTTTAATCGTGGTTTGTGTTCCTGCTCTGCAAGTTTTGGTATGATGCCTTTATAATTTCTGTCTGGTTCATTCTTAGGTATGACAGTAACTGCATGCCATTGTGTAGCTCACCGCAAATTCTGAGTCAACCAACGTCTCTTGCTTTCCAAGATATACAACTCCTTCCATATATATTTGTTGAAATAAACTGGATAGTTTATATTTGCTTAAATTCTAAGAAACAATTTGTTTGATTGCTCCTGTCATTGTAGGCACACTTGTCTAATGCTTGCATGTTCTGTTCTACAGGTTCTCAAGAGATGCCATTATATTTCCTATCTGGTTCTGGTTCGTCCTACACAACGACATAACTATCATCTACTATATAGTTCATTTGTGGTTTGCATTCCTGCTCTACAAGTTCTCGCGCGATGCTGTTATAATTTCTGCCTAGTTTATTCTTAGCTATGACAGTAAATGGATGTCATTTTCTGATATGACACTAATTCTAAATCACACACATTGTTATATTTCTCGTTTCACGGTAGGAACACTTAATTAATGCTTTCTTGCCCTGTTTTATGACGTGATGGTCAATATATTTGAACCATTAACTAGTAGTAAACTCCAGTTCATAGCTCTGGTCGTTTCAGTTAAATGAGTAGTTTGTCTTGTTTGATGTATTAACTTGTTATTACTTAGTTTCAGACTGCAATTATTGCTATCGCCACCAAAGAGGGGGCTGCAACATCATGTCTCAAGGTTATTTTTGAATGTATATGTCACTCAAAAGGGAGATGTAGGTGATAGATGGAGAAAGCAAATTCAGGACTGTTATCAACTCGATTGTCAATTGAAGTGCCATTTTTTCTTTCCCTTGAGTTGATAATATGAAATAATATTAAGTTGTTTGCATTTGATGTAATATCTAGATAAATCGCATAGGCCGTGTAGTCATTTAGTTGACGCCTCCACACATAGCGGTAGGCGGTACCATACATGTGCTAGCCAGGTCGATTAGGGTACAATATTGTGCTCTGTATTTGCCCGTCTTGTATTAGGCCGACAATGAACAGTAAAAATGCTCACAAGTTGTATACCTTTTAGATATATCGGAATGGGCTCCAGAAATGCAGAAACTGTAGAAGACCATAAAAATAACGGGGCCAACCCATAGGCGTTGTAAGTACCAGTAAATGGCCAAAACAGTGACATGCAGAATCAGGATCCGACAAAACAGTAATAGGCCGAAACAGTAAATGGCCCAAACAGTAACATGCCAAAAAAGTAAAAGGCCAGAACAGTAACAGTCCAACACAGTAACATCCGGAGAATAGTATTGGATTAGAACAGTAAGGGTTAGAAGCTTAAATGGCCAAAATAGTAATGGGCTAGGCTAGAAAAAGGCCAGGCCATAGAAGGACAAAACAGTAACAGGCCGAGTTGCACAATGAAGGAACAGTAACAGGCCGTGAAAACCTACCAGGCTGAAACAGTAACAAGCCAGAATATGTGGAGGACGTTTATGGGCCTGAACAATAACGAGACTGAAAGTTTATGGGACGCAGCGGATTGCGTAAATGAGCCTGTTTTGAACAGTACATAACTGTACATTAACGGGCCAGAATGGCTACGGGACAAAGCGGGCTAGCCAAACGGGCCCAGTTCAAACAGTATAGGGCTGAACAGTAATGGGCCCTTATTTTACGGGTCATACAATGGGCCAATATCAACAATATAGGTCGAAATAGTAATGGTCCCGAAAGTTTATGGGCCGCCGCAGGCAGCAACGGCAAGCCCATTTGTAATAGTGCATAAGGAAACAATAAAGGGACATTATTCTACTGGGCTCTCGTAATGCGCCAGCTCATTTAATTATTATTAGGCCTTGTCTGGGCCTTGCTTCTACCACGGTTTCACTGACAGTTAACTGCACTCACTGGCCGTTAACGGCGTTCGCCACATGGAAGTTTGCATGACGTCAGCAATCAACGTGGATGGTTAACAGATCTACGACGGAATGAATTTTCGTGGATGAAGGGTGCGATCCCCCACGGTAAAAAAAACCATGGTAGATTCATTTGTGATGGGGCGTCTACCACGAAGTACATCTGTTGTAGAAGGGTTTTCAACCATGAAAAACAGACCTTCAACCACGAAAAACGTCCGTTGTAAAAGGACATTTTTCTTGTAGTGAAATCTCTCACAACTCTCTTACCGGATTCGATCTTCTCGGACTCTCATATGGTAAGTTGTCGACCATGTAAGAGGTTCATGTGAATATGTGTATGGAGAGTATGATCATGTATGTATGGAGGATGTGCATTGTGTTTGTATGATGCTCTCATGTGTATGTGTATATGGAGGATGCTCATGTGTGCTTGTAGATGCTCTCATGTGTATGTGTATATGGAGGATGATCATGTGTGCTTTTAGATTCTCTCATGCGTATGTGTGTGAACCAGTTGCCAATGTTTTTCCGAAATGTTGATTCATTTCCATTTCGGTAAATTTCTGGGATTTCGCAAAGGTGCTACTTTCAAGATAGGTCATGCCAAAAATTTCGGGCGACCTTTTTGCATTGCATGCATATGCATTGTGTGCATGGTTCTAAACTTCTATTGCTGATCATTGTTGTGTAACGCATAGGCAACCATGGTCTTCATAATGAGCGAAGGCATTATGGCTAGATATTTGCTATGCGCGACGGCCGACATGATACAGAATAACATGACGGAGATAAGATGATCGTGTAGAATATGCAAACTCAAGTTGTTGATCGACCCTGGTTCCAGACAACTGCGGGCATACCTGCTCCATCATGGTTTCATGGATGGCTACACTCGATGAATAAGTGATGAAGACGATGATGATGATGATGATGATGATGATGATGATGGTGCAGAAGGAAACGAGGAAGTACAGCAAGATAATAATGGACATGATGAAGGATATGCCAGCCATCAAAATCAAAATGCCGAAGCAGATCTGGATGATCATGAAGATGTAGACGTCGGAGAAGATGGACCATCGCTAGGCTGGGTACAAGACAATTATGCTCAAGAACTTCTACTCAAACAGATGAGTAATGCAAGAGCTGTTGCTAGAGAGAAATCCAAGCTTGCGCAATGATGCAGCCCGTCCTACGACCGCTACTACATATACTTCCACAAGCTCCCCAAGTGGACCCATGACTCGCGCCCGAGCCAAACTCCTTCAAGCTAAGGTGAACTCGCTCCTCTCCTTGTGTGACTTCGACACACCCTTGGATGGCCTGCTACTTCATACCCATACCTTGTGCATCATCAGGTACGAAGAGAAGGACCCACAGGACGGAGGAGCGCCAGCAGAAGAGACCAAACGCTCTCTGTCGCCAGCGGTACTACCAGGCCTGGCGACCGGTACTACCGCTTGGCGGCACTACCGCCCCCTGCTACCGCCAACAACAGAAGGCCCCAGAGCTACCCAAATGCTCTCTGTCACTGGCGGTACTACCGGCCCCGGATCCGGTACTACCGGGCCACGGCACTACCGCCCCCTGCTACCGCCACCAACAGAAGGCCCCAGCGCAAGTCCCAGGACGACAAGCGGTACTACCGGGCCAGGAAGCGGTACTACCGCATGACCGGTACTACCGGTCGAGCTGGACCGGTACTACCGGACCTGGAAAGGCCAGATCGTGTCAAGTCGGCCCAGCGCCTTGTAACCCTCTCTATATTTCGCTATTTGTTCCCAAAATACCCCTGTTTATGTGGTTGGCCTATATATAGCCCCCACCCTCTATTGTAAACCCTAGACTTGGATAATAATAGATATTAAGGAAACCCTTTGAGGAACTTATATCTATTGGTCTCATGCTCCTACCAAGGAGCACCGGATTATCCACCCCCCTCTTGGATCTTGCCTAGTGCGTTCAAGTTGTACAAGGCCTTGGGTTCTCGGTTTCTCGCCCCCAAGTCGTCAAGATCTCACCAAGCACCTCATCCCCCGTTGTTGGCGTGGAGAGCGAGCTTCGCCCAACACCGATTCTAGGGATTATGTTGGACTAGTTGCCACCGGCGTGAGGAGTAGGCGTGTATCGTGTTTTGGTGTGCGTGTGTTCGTGGTTTCCATCTCCTTCCTCGATTTCATCCCCCGACCACCGCTTTCCCCTCGATTCTCGTGGAATTCGTGAAAGATCGGGCTAACCCAAGGGTTACCCCATAACATATTGGTATCAAGAGCACGGTTGATCACGAATTTCCCCCCAATTTTTCTTTTATCCACCTTAAAATCGAAAATCCCACCAAAAAGAGCCCCAATTTGCCTTCGGATCGATCTCTGGATTTGGTGAGTTTTTCGTGGTTTTGGTCCATAGATCTGTTGCATTTGGAGTCGATCTACAGCCCATGTTGTTCCTAGCCAGCCTTTCGGTCAGATTTCCCACGGATTTGAGGTTTGTGTCAAGTGGATCTCGTTTTTGTTCGTGTTCTGTGACCAGCGGTGCTACCGCCCGTACCAAGCGGTACTACCGCCGTCTGGTACTACCGCCCGTACCAAGCGGTACTACCGCCAGCAACAGAAACTTTTTCCTTCTTCTTGACGCCTCATTTTCGTTTGCTGACTTTTTCCCCTTTAGCTTGTTCGTGTTTCGCGTGTTTGTCGCCATCTTAACACAAGCTTCCGCATCAAAGTCACCCGCGCTCCTCGACACCGCGACACTCAAACATCATCCACCACCAACGGTTGCAAGTCCTCAACAATACCAAAGGTATAACTTGCGCCACTTTGACAGCCCCATATCTTCCTTTGTGTGTATCTATCCTATGAGAGCAACTCATTTTGTGTTTGTCTAAGCATTGTGCACTTGCCTTCGGAAAGTGAGAGTGTGAGGCCAAATACAAAAGCTAACATAGTAGCATAGCAAGGGAGAAAAAGAAAAAGAATCAAAAAAAAGGAAAAGAAAAAGATAAAAAGAGAAAAAGATACATAGTCTCCCAATACAAAGAGAATACCAAGCTTGTAAGCCAAGAAAGAGAGAAGAAAGAGCGCACTGAGGCAAGTGCACAAATCTATTGCTTCTCCTCTTTTGGCAAACGAGTTGTGGTCTCTCCTTGAGTTGGCACGACAACCGAGCGTAGTCTTCGTTAGGACCTTTTGTGCTCATTTTCATAGTCGTGCTAACCCCGTTTTTCTCCACGTGTGTGTTCTCCGTGTTTTTGGTAGATCGTATCATTTTGCTTTTGATCTTTGGTTCTTTACCACGTAGGACAATAACCTTTTGCTTGGATCATTTCGTTTGGTTTTCCACAATCCCAACCTTCCACCAAAAGCCTTTGAGAGTTGTAGCATATTTGTGTGTGAGTTTCTTGCCATTTCACTTTTCACGCTTTTCGCTCATTTGTGTGGCAATTGGTTTGATATAATCTCCAAGGTGAGGTAAAAGGCTAACTCTCCACACCCTTATTCTCCATATACAACCCTTGTTGGTTTTTCATCATGGACAGGCATGGAGAGCCATCCCAACCACCACAACCTCCGGAGGATGACACACAATTCATGACAAGATGGGACCATTGGAAGGTCCGAGGAGAATTCAACTATCGTTGTGAAGCTCTCGAGCGACGCCAAGATGAACAATTTAGCGAGGCCCGTGTGGAATTCAAGAACATCGACAACCGCTTTGAAGAAGTCCGTGGCCAAATGCATGCCATGCAACACAACCTCGGTCATCAAAATGAATCTCTTGGTCGTGCACTCGCCTCAACGGATGAGAAGCTTCAACGCATCATTGATGGACTCGCAAGGCCACGCTCGCGCGAATCAAGCTCATCTCAGCACTCCTCAAGTGAATCAAGTGCACCGCACCGTCACGCTTCAAGGCACCGGGATGGACCCGTTCTTCAATCCATGAGCTATTCGCAAGCGGTACCATCTCCGCGTCACGCCGCAATGTCAAGCTATGATGGTGACCTCTCCGCAAGACCTCCAAGACGCGAAGCAAACCGGCCACAACCAAGGGCACTCGTGATTCAACAAGAGCAACCTCACATGGACCACCAAGGCCATCGCCGTCGACATGTCCCTTCAACAACAAGTGAAGCATCCGAAGAGGACGAACAAGATCACCGTCGACGTGAAGCACTCGAAGATCCTCCAAGGCGTCATCATCGACATGATCGTCCACGTCGGCAACATGATGGTCATGACGAGCCTCCGCCACATCAAGAAGAAGAAGTGCAGCCCATTGCGCATGCGGCTCGACGTCCTCCTCGCCACAGGGCGCAAGACAATGCTCCTCGGCATCAACCACGACAAGAACAAGAGCAAGCTCCCCAAGCTCGTCGTGAGGACCATCAACCTCCTCCTCGTCCTCAACCGCGACAATAAAACGAGCAAGCTCCCCAAGCTCGTCGTCAAAACCAAGTCCCACCACCAAACGCGGCACCTCAACAACCGCAAGAGCAACGCAACCATCACCAAGCAAGACATGAGAGCTCGGATGATGATGATGACCACCCAAATCATGGCAACCGACGCAACCGGAACCGCGATGGAGAAGAAACTTTCGGCAAGCTCAAATTCACCATGCCCAAGTTCACCGGTTCCAATGAGCCCGAGGAATATCTCTCGTGGGAACTCAAGGTCGACAAGATCTTCCGCATGCACAACTATAGCAATGAGAAGATGATGGCCATGGCATCCCTCGAGTTCGATGAGTATGCCAACCTTTGGTGGGAACAAGTCCAACTCGCTCGCGAAGCAAAAGAAGAGCCTCTAATCGCAACTTGGCAAGATATGAAGGCTCATATGAGATCCTGCTTTGTTCCTTCACACTACACGCGTGACCTCTTCAACAAGCTTCAAACGCTTAGTCAAGGGACAGAGAACGTGGAAGAGTACTTCAAGCAAATGGAGCTCAACATGATCCGTGCCAACATTGAAGAGCGAGATGAGCAAACAATGGCACGCTTCCTCAATGGCTTGAACCATCCCATCAAGCGCATCACCGAGTTCCAAAAGTACAACAACATGGTTGAGCTTGTGCACATCGCTTCAAAGGCCGAGCGTCAAGTGCAAGAGGACATCAAGTACAACAAGCCAAAAACGTACTTCATCTACAAGCAAGCACCAACCACTACTCCAACAACACCAAGTGGAATCTCCTCAAGTACCACCAAGCTTCCCTTCAAGCCAACTCTCCCTCAAGGAAAACAGCCCTCAAGTGGCAAAAACTCAAGGGATGATCAACCATTCAATGGTGAATGCTACAAGTGTGGAGGCAAAGGGCACAAGTCGAATGCATGTGGAAACAAGAAAGTTTTGTTCATCCATGACAACGGCGATGAAGAATACTTGAGTGAAGAAGAGTTTGATGCAAGGGTCAAGGAAGCCATGGCAAGGCAACATTTGGAAGAGGACCAAGAACTTCTCGTGTGTGAGCATGACGCAAGTCCATCGCTTGTGGTCACAAGGGTCTTGACTACCCAAGCCAATGAAAATGAATACCAACGCTCGAACATCTTCCAAACTCGTACCGGCATCAATGGGAAGTCCATCAAAGTTGTCATCGATGGTGGGAGTTGCCACAACCTTGCAAGCACGGAATTGTGTGAGAAACTCAACCTCACCCTCCATCCGCATAAACACCCCTACCATATCCAATGGCTAAGTGACCAAGGATCCGTCAAGATCAAGCACACCGTCTCGGTGACGTTCTCTATTGGGCACTACAAGGACACGGTGGAATGTGACGTGGTCCCAATGACGGTTTGCCATATGCTGCTCGGAAGGCCGTGGCAATATGACAAATGTGCTTTGCATAATGGTCACTCAAACACTTACACCTTCAAATGGCTTGATAAAACTTGTGTGTTGCAACCAATGACTCCTAGCCAAATAATTGCAGACAATGCAAAGGCTTTAGCGAGGGCGAAATACACAAAAACACCTTGTGAGAAGAGTGGTGAGAGAGAGAACCACACCATAGTGAGTGAGAGCTACAAGCCAAACTCGAGTGGAAAAACTAAGTGTGTTCTTCTTGCCACCAAAACTGAGATGAGAGAAGTGTGGAACAACCCATCCATCTTGCACTATGTCCTTATATGCAAGGGACTAGCGCAAGGAACTAACGACTTGACAAATGTTCCTCCTTCTTTGATGACTATTTTGCAGGAATTCCAAGATGTTTTTCCCGAAGAGCTTCCTCATGGCCTTCCTCCTCTTCGTGGAATCGAGCACCGCATCGACCTCATACCCGGCGCACCACTCCCAAACCGCGCTGTGTATCTCACGAACCCGGAAGAGACGAAGGAGATCAAACATCAAATCAACCAACTCGTCTCCAAAGGTTTGATCCAAGTAAGCACTAGCCCAAGCGCGGTCCCCGTGATTCTAGTCCCAAAAACGGATGATACGTTGCGGTTATGCATGGACTGCCGTCCAATCAATGCTATCACCGTGCGTTATCGACATCCTATACCGCGTCTTGATGACATGCTTGATGAGTTATGTGGAGCCACTATATTTTCGAAAATTGATCTTCGTAGTGGTTACCATCAAATTTGCATGGCTGAAGGTGATGAGTGGAAAACCGCCTTCAAGACCAAGCTTGGTCTCTATGAATGGTTGGTTATGCCTTTTGGCTTATCTAATGCCCCATCTACCTTCATGCGTCTCATGAACCATATTTTGAGATCTCTCATTGGGAAGAGTGTAGTTGTTTACTTTGATGACATCCTTGTCTATAGCAAGTCACTAGAGGAGCATGTTACTCATGTTAAGGAGGTCCTTCAAATCCTTCATCATGAAAAGCTTTATGCTAATCTCCCAAAGTGCACTTTTGCAAGAGACAAGCTGATTTTCCTTGGTTTTGTTGTGTCTTCTAATGGCATTGAAGTTGATGTCTCAAAAGTCAAGGACATACGAGATTGGCCCATCCCAACAAATGTTAGTGAACTTCGTAGTTTTCATGGGTTGGCTGGTTTTTACCGTCGCTTTGTGAAAGATTTTTCTACCATTGCTTGCCCCCTCAACGAATTGACCAAGAAAAATGTCACGTTTGTTTGGGGAAAAGCACAACAAAAGGCTTTTGATGAGCTCAAAAAGAGACTCACCGAAGCACCACTTCTTGCATTGCCGGATTTCACAAAAACCTTTGAGATTGAATGTGACGCTAGTGGTATTGGCATTGGTGGCGTCCTTATGCAAAATGGGCGTCCTATTGCTTACCATAGTGAGAAACTTGATGGCGCACGCCTCAATTATCCCATTTATGACAAAGAACTTTTTGCCTTGGTTCGAGTTCTTCAAGTGTGGCAACACTATCTTTGGCCCAAAGAATTTATCATCCATTCCGACCATGAGTCGTTGAAGTATCTTAAGGGCCAAGCCAACTTGAGTAAAAGGCACGCAAAATGGGTTGAGTTTATGGAGTCTTTTCCTTACATTGTCAAATACAAGAAGGGCAAAGAAAATGTGGTAGCGGACGCCTTGTCTCGCAAAAACACAAGCCTTCTTACACGACTCGAAGTCAATGTCTTGGGTCTTGATGACATCAAATCTTTGTACGCGTCCGACCCTTTCTTTGGACCAATATTTGCACAATGTTCAATAGACAAAGGGATTGATGATTTCTATTTGCATAAGGGTTTTCTTTTCAAACAAAACAAGCTTTGCATTCCGAAATCGTCTCTCCAACTTTTGCTTCTTCAAGAGTCCCATGGTGGAGGCCTTATGGGTCACTTTGGCCGTGACAAGACATATGACATGCTCTCCACTCACTACTTTTGTCCAAAGATGAAGCGCGACGTGGAGCGCCACGTTCAACGATGCACTACATGTATCCAAGCTAAGTCTAAGTCCAACCCCTTTGGTCTTTATATGCCATTGCCTATTCCTCATACACCTTGGTCGGACATTAGCATGGACTTTGTGTTAGGCTTGCCTAGATCTAAACATGGTCATGATTCCATATTTGTAGTAGTGGATCGCTTTTCCAAAATGGCACATTTCATTCCGTGCCATAAGACCGATGATGCTTCACATGTAGCGAATTTGTTTTTCAGGGAAATAATTCGGCTACACAGTGTGCCAAGAACAATCGTCTCCGACCGCGACGTGAAATTCATGAACTACTTCTGGAAGACCCTCATGGCAAAGCTCGGCATCAAGCTCCTCTTCTCGTCCGCCTCGCATCCTCAAACCGATGGACAAACCGAGGTCGTCAATCGAAGTCTTGGCACACTCCTCCGGGTGTTGATAAAGAAGAACCTTAAAGACTGGGAGGAATGTATTCCACACGCCGAGTTCGCCTACAACCGCGCCAAGCACTCCACCACCATGAGGAGCCCGTTCATGATCGTCTACGGCTTCGAACCTCTCACCGCGCTCGATATACTTCCACTACCACTTCATGAACGTGCCAATATGGACGTTGTCAAGCACGCCCACACAATGAAGAAACTCCATGAAGACACACGAGCTACTATCGAGCAACAAGTCCTTCGCCAAGCATCAAGGCTAAACAAGAACAAGAAAGAGATAATCTTCGAAGAGGGCGACCTTGTGTGGATACACTTGAGTAAAGACCGCTTCCCCAAGGAACGCGACTCCAAGCTAAAGCCAAGAGGTGATGGACCATTCAAAGTGCTCAAGAGAATCAACAACAACGCTTATGTCATCGATATCCCAACATCAAAGTATCTTGTGAGCTCGACATTCAATGTCAAGGACCTATCACCCTACCATGGAGAAGATGAAGTTGACAAGGTTGAAGAGTCGAGGACGACTCTTTCCCAAGGGGGGGAGCTGACGCAGCCCGTCCTACGACCGCTACTACATATACTTCCACAAGCTCCCCAAGTGGACCCATGACTCGCGCCCGAGCCAAACTCCTTCAAGATAAGGTGAACTCGCTCCTCTCCTTGTGTGACTTCGACACACCCTTGGATGGCCTGCTACTTCATACCCATACCTTGTGAATCATCAGGTACGAAGAGAAGGACCCACAGGACGGAGGAGCACCAGCAGAAGAGACCAAACGCTCTTTGTCGCCAGCGGTACTACCGGGCCTGGCGACCGGTACTACCGCTTGGCGGCACTACCTCCCCTGCTACCGCCAACAACAGAAGGCCCCAGAGCTACCCAAATGCTCTCTGTCACTGGCGGTACTACCGGCCCCGGATCCGGTACTACCGGGCCACGGCACTACCGCCCCCTGCTACCGCCACCAACAGAAGGCCCCAGCGCAAGTCCCAGGACGACAAGCGGTACTACCGGGCCAGGAAGCGGTACTACCGCATGACCAGTACTACCGGTCGAGCTAGACCGGTACTACCGGACCTGGAAAGGCCAGATCGTGTCAAGTCGGCCCAGCGCCTTGTAACCCTCTCTATATTTCGCTATTTGTTCCCAAAATACCCATGTTTATGTGGTTGGCCTATATATATCCCCCACCCTCTATTGTAAACCCTAGACTTGGATAATAATAGATATTAAGGAAACCCTTTGAGGAACTTATATCTATTGGTCTCATGCTCCTACCAAGGAGCACCGGATTATCCACCCCCCTCTTGGATCTTGCCTAGTGCGTTCAAGTTGTACAAGGCCTTGGGTTCTCGGTTTCTCGCCCCCAAGTCGTCAAGATCTCACCAAGCACCTCATCCCCCGTTGTTGGCGTGGAGAGCGAGCTTCGCCCAACACCGATCCTAGGGATTATGTTGGACCGGTTGCCACCGGCGTGAGGAGTAGGCGTGTATCGTGTTTTGGCGTGCGTGTCTTCATGGTTTCCATCTCCTTCCTCGATTTCATCCCCCGACCACCGCTTTCCCCTCGATTATCGTGGAATTCGTGAAAGATCGGGCCAACCCAAGGGTTACCCCATAACACGCAACTTGAGAAAGACACGGTCACTCCTTTGTATGAAGGATCAAGCCCGATGATACCTGCTTGAATGTAACACTCAAGGCTATGGAGATGAAGGCAAAACAAAAGTGGAGCAACGCAAGCTTCAATGATATGATGGCATTCTGGCACGATTGTCTTCTAGAGGGGAAAACGTGTCCAACTAGTATCGAGGTGGCCAAAAAATCATATGTCCTCTCGATCTACCACACGCTAGATACCACGTCTGCATCAATGGTTGCATCATTTATCGGGGCAAGGACGCGGAGATAACCAAATGTCTGGTGTGCGACATCAGCCGATACAAGAAAGGGTAGAAAGCTCCTTGAAAAGTGGTATGGTACTTTCCCATCACTCCTCGTCTGCAGCGGTATTTTGCAGACCCTAAGGAAGCAAAGCTCATGCACTAGCACACAGAAAGAAAGAAGCCAGAAGATAATGATCAGGAAAAGGACGAGATGCTGATGCATCTTTCAGATGCTAGCAAGTGGAAAGCAATGGACCTCGAATTCCCAAAATTCAGGGGGGATTAAAGGAACATCAGGCTAAGTGCAAGCACTGATGGACTCAATCCATTCGGTAGCCAGAGCAGCACTCTTAACATGTGGTCCATGTTTGTATGGATGTATAACCTCCCTCCTTGGTTGTGCATGAAGAAGAATTACATACAAATGATTATGCTCATTCAAGGGCCAAAATAACCTAGTAATGACATCAATCTGTGTCTCTGCCTATTGAAAGATGAGCTAGCCACGTTATGGGAAGCCAAAGCCAATATGTATGATGCTGTCGCACAAGATTTATTTCACTATGACAGCCGTGTTGGTCACTACGGTGCAAGACTATCCTGGTTACAGATATTTCTTAGGGCAAGTGATCCAAGGATTCTTCGCATACATTAGATGCATGGATAACACAACCTATCTCCAACAAGAGAAACATTCCAGGTCTTCAAAAACCATGTTCATGGGGCATCGGAGGTGGCTTCGCAAGAACGATCCATGGATATCTGCTCGATGGGAAATCTGACATCCGAGGAATTCCATATCGGAGGAGTGGCGAAGAAATCGATGATTTACTGAGAAACTAGAAAGAGTGCCCTAAGGCGGGGAAAAAGCAAAAGAGGCAACAAGATAAGCCACTGCTCAAGGTATGGAAAACAAGGTATGTTTTCTGGGAGTTTCCATACTGGAAGTTCCTCCACACAGCTTATAGCCTTGACATCATGCATATCACGAAGAACGTGTGCGAGAGTCTTATTGCCACCCTGATCAACTATTGGGAATATGCCCTAGAGGCAATCATGTATGATGATATTTCCCATTGTATTCATAAATATATTAAGTTGTCCTTGTATAAACATCTTGATGTGTATCATTGAATATGTGATTCAGTTGTGGAACTATACATTCATGTTGTTTGTACTAAGTATCATTGGTCATTAAGGTTGTGTTGGACACACAATTTAGACCAATGTGAAAGTCGGCTGGTGACTCGGTTCCACTTGTCATGGGCATGGAGATGATATTCCGACTTACACGGATTCGGCTAAAGAGTTTAGCAAGTCAGATTGACCCATATTGAGATACAATGAATAAGTTGTCATTTGTATGTCTCAATCAATGTAATCCTTAGACCTGAGGTTATTGCACAATCCGAGTTGAGGATCACCGACTTAGATTCTGTCAAACGTTGATCCGTAACTGGGAAGTTATAAAGGCAGAGTTCGGGTCGGATGAGAATCAAGCTGCGTGATGTGAATAACGAAGATGGGATTTTGCCCCTCCACTTGGAGAGATATTCTCTGGGCCTTCTCGGATGATATGATTCAGATAGCATGGCCATGCACGACTCGGTGAAGTGTTAACCGAGGCGGTTAACTAAGAGTTAGTTAGATCAATCACTTATTTCGGATCGAGAAGAGAGTCGGACTATTTAAGGGATGACAATTATTAGCCTATAGTATGAAAATGCATATCGTGAGGCAAAAGGGACTCAGATGTAAATCGCATTGGAAAGGCAAGTCGTCATGACTCTTTGGTACTGGGGAGTCGGCACGTTCTGCTAGGATCCGCTATCGACTGATTGATTCAGAGTCGGACTCTAATTGTGTCCAAGTTGCCATGAGCCTGTAGGGTCACACACTTAAGAGAAGGAGCAAGTTCGGATTGGATCTAAACCGGAAATCTGGTTGGGTTGGACCCGAGACGGATTTCTACTAAGTCAGTGAGTTGGACTCATACTGACTAATGTTATATGGGCTTTAGTGAATGGGCCACGAGTGAGTGAAGCCCACTTTCACTCCCTATATATAGTGGGGCGCAGAAACCCAGGTGGTAAAAAAGGTTAAGGTCATTCCATGCATTGGAAACCCTCGCTCCACAGCAGTCCTGCCGTCGTAACGAACCTAGAAGTTCGCCATCGCTGCTCCTCCTTGTACGTGTGGATACCAGCAGCTCCATGATCAGCACCAGGACGATCGTGATCAGATCAGATCGTGAGTACTACACTGCATCAACTGATGCGCTTCATTAGTAATCCGCAACTCAGCGTCTAGTGGTAATCCTTGTTCCCTTCTACCTCAGCTAGATCTTGGGATCACCACATTAGAGAAAAAAGTTTTGTTTTATATCTACATGGCCCAATAGTGGTATCAGAGCGATAGCTTCTGGTTTTAGGCTCGAGATCTCGCATATGTGATATGCAGTTGGCTGTAGATGGGATCTATGTGCTGTTTTGGTGGTCGATCTATGAGTTAGATCGGTTTTGAACAAGGTTGATTGGATCAACTGTTCTCGGGGAATGGTAGATCTGGTTTCCATGATCATACTGCTAAGGTCGTGGAACGACATACCCCTACCAGTCGGTTTCCGCCATCGGGGTATACCATGACACGTAAATCCAGATGTGGTGATTGATGGTCAAAAGAGTTTGATTGAGTCGGAACAATGATCGGAATCCATGTTCAGAATGTAGATGAGATCTAAATTTTAGTAAAAATCATCGGGCACGGCCCCTTCGATACCTGCCCGCTATCCAATACGTGATCTACGAATCATGGTTTTGTCAGCCGGCTGGAGCCTAGGTGCTGTCATTTTATTATATAACGACCTGCATGTCAGATTCTCTATGTAATTTACTTTATTAAGCCAGTATAGCTGTTTGGAGAACCCAGATGGCATGCAAGTCGGTGTACATGTTGGCGACATGGAGTAAAACGGCAAGTGACAAGAATTGCCACTAGTCGAATTACAGGCATTGTGGAGATGGAGATCGCTATGAAGAGAGCCATACCATTTCACATTATGATTGATTTATTTTGTGTTATTGATATGTCTCTGTTTTACCTCTATTAGATAGTCGGTAAAATTTAATCCCTCAAAGAAGGTCTAGTCGGTTTTCCCGCTAGTGTTTGCAACATCACAAGTCGAACATTTTTGGTAGTGGGCGCATAAAATTGAGGTGCTGCAAATTCTTTCCGGCTAGGTGGGTTTGAGTCGGACTCTTACAGTAGAAACACTCGGTACGATAGACAGGTGTATCACAACGGTTGTGGGACTCGGGAAAAAGTCGGACGGGAGCCGCTGCATAATATGCCACCCGACCAACAAGAGTCGTATGAGATACGGTTGACAAGGAGTTGTCTACCAAGATCACTTGGCGGCTAGCGGTGATGCTAAAGCTCACTAGCCGACTTGCTTATCTAGGATCCTGAATCACTAAGTAACCATCAGAGCGTTGTTGGTTCTAGTGGGAGCATACATTTTAAAGTGTTTAATATGCTTGCTCTTTAATGAAACCATGTCTTAAGTGTTTTGCATATTTCTGTTGTAGATCATGGCACCAAATAACAGTGACCCTCAGATATCCGGTTTTGCTTTGAGAACCATTCTTGAGAAAGATAAACTGAACGACACTAATTTTACCAACTGGTATCGTAATCTGAGAATTGTTCTCAAACAAGAAAAGAAGGACCATGTCCTAGACAACCCACTTCTAGGTGAGCCAAATGAGAATGCGACTGTCGCTGCCACCAATGCCTACTATCGGGCTAAGGATGAGACCATGGACATTAGCTGTCTCATGCTTGCTCACATGGAACCGGACTTGCAGAAGCAGTTCGAGAATGTTGAGGCCTACGATATGATCGAAAGCCTCAAAACTATGTTCCGGGCTCAGGCGAAGACTGAGAGGTATCAAGTCTCTCAGGCTTTACTGAGTTGCAAGCTTAAGGATGGTGATCCACTGACTCCGCATGTGATCAAAATGGTTGGTTATGTGCAGTCTCTAGAGAGGCTTGGCTACCCCATTAGCGAAGAGTTCGCTACGGACATAATTCTGAACTATCTTGCTAGTGTGTATGGTCAGTTCATATCGAACTACCACATGCATAGTATGGATAAGAAGCTAACTAAATTGCATGGGATGCTGAAGCAGGCAGAGGCGGATCTCAAGAAGGGCGCTAGTCAAGTGTTGATGGTGCAGAATAAGGCTAAGTTCAAGAAGAGTTCTTGGACCAAGAAGAATGCTAAGTCGGGAGGAAAGCAGGCTCAGGACCCGGTCCTAAGCGCTTCCTCAAGGACTAAGCCATCTACTTAAGCCGGATCCACATGCTTCTACTGCAAAGGCGGATGGCCACTAGAAGAGGAACTGCAGCAAGTATTTGGCCGATAAAGCCAAGAGTGGAGGTATGACTTCTGGCTCAGGTACACTTGTTTGTAATGTTATAGGCATCTATCTTGCTGATGCACCTAATAGTTCTTGGGTATATGATACCGGATCACCTATTCACATCTGCAACTCGTTGCAGGGACTCGTAAGAACTAGGAGCGTAGCAAGAGGCAAGGTTGATATTCGAGTCGGCAACAAAGCGGGAGTCGCTGCGTTGGAAGTTGGCACAATGCAACTTCATTTACCTTCCAGATTAATGATGTCTACACACTTCTATTCTTGTAGACAATTGTTGGGCCTCCAAGTGCAGAGGTTTGTAGAACAGTAGCAAGTTTCCCTTAAGTGGATTACCCAAGGTTTATCGAACTCAGGGAGGAAGTGGTCAAAGGTATTCCCTCTCAAGCCACCCTGCAATCAAGATACAAGAAGTCTCGTGTGTCCCAACACACCCAATCAGGTGTATAGGTGCACTAGTTCGGAAAAGAGATAGTGAAATACAAGTGGTAACGGTGCCAGAAAATAGCTTCTGACTTGTTGTTGACGTGGGGTAACGTGTGTGAGTTAAGTAAGGACTAAAGCAAGCAAACATGCAACAGATCTAGATGCAAACGGTGTTTCAATGTTTATAAACGAGGCCTAGCGACATACTTTCACTAGTGAACACTCTCTCATATAAATATCATCTCTTCATGATACTACTATGAACTAATCTCCGGTTGGACACTCTAATCATCGGTAGGGCTATAACAACACTCCTCAAAGTCCGCCTTCCCCAATCTAAATAACCCCACACTGTCACCTTGAGCGCTAGATGGTTCCAACAAACACCACAATTTCATATAGACATCCAACTCCAAATATAAATCATAACAAATATTCAATCTAGCCAAAGTGCCACACACGGTATGCACGTTGTCACTTTCACACACGTGGGGAAAAGCATAGATCTATTAAAGCACAAAGAGTATTTATGTAGACTTTAACCTAAGTGCCACCATGGCGTGCACGCTGTCACTTTCACACACATGAGGAGAGCAGAGATCTAATGAAGCACTTGAGTAGCAAGGTAGATCTACTTGATTACAAAGCTCATGATCACAATATGACCATGCATAGAGAGAGAGAGAGAGAGATGAACACATAGCTACTGATAGATCCCTTAGCCTCGAGGAAGAACTACTCCCTCCTCATCATGGGAAGCAGCAACAGTGATGGAGATGGTGGTGGAGATCAATGGAGATGGATCTAGGGGCACTTCCCTGTCCCGGCAGAGTGCCGGAATAGAGACTTTCTGTCCCCCGAATCTCCCTTTCGGTGGCGGCGATGCCGAAATAGAGACTTTCTGTCCAGGGGGCCCACACCCCCTGTGGGCGCCTCTAGGGCTTGCCCGCTCCTAGGGGGGTGCGGCCAACCTGTGGCCCCCATCCGGCTCTGCTTCGTGGTTCCGTGTTGCTTCAGGAAATATAATGACTTTGGCTTTTGTCCCGTCCAATTTCGAGAATATTAATTTTCTGCCTTTCTGGAACCAAAAACAGAAGAAAACAGGCAACTGGCATTGTGTCAACTTGTTAATAGGTTAGTTCCAGAAAATATATAAAAACACCTCAAAGTGTATACAAAGCAAAGAAAAGTAGATACTAAACAAGCATGGAGCATAAAAAATTATAGATGCGTTTCTGACGTATATTGCATCCCCAAGCTTAACTCAACTTGTCCTCGAGTAGGTAAGTGATAAAAAGAATAATTTTTGAGGTGACATGCACCATCAAAACCAATATGAAACCATTTGCAAGCATTGAAATCTGGGATCAAAGAACTCTAAACATGTGCATGAAAGATGGAGTTCTAACAGTAAGACAAAGTAACTATGCATGCAACATGAAAGGTTACAAACAAAGATCATGAATAACAATGCATTGAAAGACTTTTGTTTGTTTCACATATAGAAAACATAGCATAGTGGCATTCAGCTTGTACCCCATAGAGTAGCAAATAGATGCATAGGACACCTTCAAAGTTCACAAGGGTGACTAGAAACAAGTAGCACAAGAACAAGTAATATCACAATATGCATTAATCAATAAGTTTTGGGACACTGCACAGAGAATGACAACTATTCTCTCTTAATGGTGCCTAAAGCTAGAAGGTGGAGACTCAATATAGTGGAAGAAAGGCCCTTTGTAAAGGGAAGCGGGGATTTCAAGTTTCAAAAAGAGCTTCCAAAAATTATGGTACTTGTTAGCTTTCAGCCCTCATTGCCCTATCATAAGCATCTTGAAGTGATTAAGGTTAAAGCAGACAAAGATGGAGTATATGCTTGACGAAGTATAAGTTGGCAATCTCAAGTCCCTTGAATACGAGGGCCACACCTCATGCTATTCAACTTCAGTCACCTGTAAGTTCTTGTCATTGTAAGTATTTGCATATCATTGAGAACCGCCAACGGGGTACCCCTTGCACATGGTACAGGAGCTTTCCCATAACCAAAATGACAAGTCAAGAAGACAATGAGCATCTCAGCAATCTTTTTATTTACCATATGCATAGCTTTTTATTGAGGATGCTTCATAGATACCTCACTATGGTGATGCTGCAAGTTTCCACCATGATTAGGCATGGCTTAGGCTAGCAGCCCAGGCGTTTCTCTAACACAGGATACAAACTCCATGGACTTACAAGTTCCCTTTTTATTTCACACCGGTGACATCCATAGACAAAAGAGCATGATATCAACTGAGTACAGAGTACAAGTGCAATGTTGAAAACGTTCCCTGTGACAGCACGGGTCTGCTAATTCCAACGTATAAGTGCAAGCATATACAACATAGATGACACAATGGTTCAAGTTTATTAGGGTCAAAGAATATAAAGTGTGCCATCAAGTTTGTGAGGGATTTAATCACTAAGTTTTCACATAACAAAATACTTTTAAATTGGAAGATAGCTGAAAACAAGAATATACTTGGAATGGTGTAACACACCATGCATAGGAATTTATAGTGGACACTTTGGAATAACTTGGTTTCTTGGGAGTTGGAAGCATGAGTAGAGCTTACTCATACAAGTGGAGGCTAGCAAAAGACTGGGAGCAACCAACTAAGAGAGCAATAATGGCCATAATCATGCAGTGCAACAAAGCATTACTAATCAAAGCATAGAGTGGTACTACAAGTCAAGGACTAAAAATGATCATAGAGGCTATGGTGAATTTTTCATAGTCATAACATGGTGTGAGCATGTGCCAAGTCAACCCAAACAAAGCATCAAAGGAAAATACCGCAATACTATGATTTTGTATGCTAAAACAACGCATGATTCTTTCAAGGCATAAGCAATCCTAATTGTTTGGAACAAGTCATGCTACAGCAATAATCACTAAGCATAAGGTCAAAACAACACCTATCATGTCATGCTAAAGTCTAAGCCACAGTCAAAACAAGCTCCCTTTTGTACCACTTAAGCATGAAGCTTCCTACTCTTTTCCAATACCCATCGACTTATTTGAAACAACTCACAAGGATAATAATCAATAAATATCAGTGATCATGTCTCACAAATCTTCAAAGAAGAACTAAAAAGTTCTAACCTGAAAGCACAAGAAAACTAAGTCTAAACACAGTGCTAGCAAAAGTGAACACTCACAGAATAATAAGAGTGAAAACTAGAGTGTTCTAGGCAATGGAAACATAGTGTGTATCTCTCCAAAATAAGTGTGGTGTAACCAACCAACTTACTCAATCAAACTAAGCAAATTAAAACCAAAAATGAAAAGTAAGATGCTCCAAGAACAACACAACAATGCATGAAACAATAAAAACGAAGTGTCTAAACCTGAGATTTTTATTGATGAAGAAGGGGATGACTTGGGCATCCCCAAGCTTTGACGCTTGTACCTCTTGAATATTTCTTGGGGTGACACGGGGTGCATCCCCAAGATTGAGCTTTTGTCCATTATTCATTTCATTACATCATTCTTTCTCTACACCTGAAAAATTTCCTTCATACAAAACTTCACACAATCTTCATTAGCAACATTAGTGTATTCAAAAGATAATAGAACTTTGGGTTTAGCTTTATAACGGCAAAACTTTCACTAAAAACACAAGCTACTGTAGAAATTCCCTCAAAAAGCTCAATTTCCCAAAAATAACCCAAAAAGGAATCAATAAGAAGCAAATGCAAATAATGGCAGAAATATGTCAAAACAGACCAGCAGGTAGAAACTGATTCTTTAGAAGACCTTCTTTTGCTCAAATGAAAAAGTGTTGAACTAACGAAAGTTAGCTAACATACAGGGGGATTTATTTGTAAATTGTCATCTCAATCTGAGTTACAGAGACTCCTCACGAATTTTTATGGTGGAGGACAGAAATCTGTTTCGGGATAGCAACTCCCCAAATCTTACTTCCCTCTCATTAGAGGTTATTGTTGGCACAAAAACAAACAAGAAGGATAAGGATAGGTCATTACTAAAGTAATAACTTCCAAGACTCAAGAAAACTCTTCGGTTATCTCCCAACAAGTACTTTTCTTCAACGCCTTCAAGTTAGGCATGATAATTTGAGAAGATGCTCTCATAAGAAATATGAATTGAAGTAAAAGAGAGCATCAAGAAGAAAATTCAAAACACATTTAAGTCTAAACCACTTCCTATGCATAGGAATCTTGTAAATAAACAATTCATGAAAGCACAAAGAAACAAGCATAGGAAATCAAAACAAGTGCAACTTCAATATTTTCAACATAAAGAGGGGAAACTTAATATTATTGAGATACATAAAACCATGTTTCCCTCTCTCATAATAACTTTCAGTAGCATCATTAATAAAATTAACAATATAAATATCACATAAAACATTCTTATCATGAGCCACATGCATATAATAATTATTACTCTCCACATAAGCATAGTCATCCTTATAATCATAGTGGGAGCAAATTCAACAAAATAACTATCATTACTATTCTCATCACCATAATCATAAACTATAGGAGGCATATTGTAATCACAATAGATTTTTTCCTCAATAGTAGGTGGACTTAAAATATCATAATCATTGTAATCATCATATATTGGAGGTTTGGTATAATCATCAGCAATAGAATAGCTATCTTCCAATGCTGGGGGACTAAAAAGATCATTTTCATCAAAACTAGCTTCCACAAGCTTAGACTTTTCCATAGCATTAGCAATAATGGTGTTCAAAGAATTCATACTAATAACATTGCTATTAGCCTGCAAATAAAGCTCCATAGGTTTTTTAATTTTCTCTTCAAACACTTCATGTCCTAGCTCAAGATAAATACTATAAAGCTCTCAATTTTTGTTGTTGTTTTCCATTAAGCCTAACTAGTGAAAACAAGAAACAAAAAGACAAAAATGCAGAATCTAAAGGAAATAACTTCGATCACTCACACACCAAGAGGATGTGAGTACCTTTTACCTTACCTCCCCGACAACGACGCTAGAAAAGAGCTTGATGTCTACGCACTTCTATTCTTGTAGACAGTTGTTGGGCCTCCAAGTGTAGAGGTTTGTAGAACAGAAGCAAGTTTCCCTTAAGTGGATTACCCAAGGTTTATCGAACTCAATGAGGAAGTGGTCAAAGGTATTACGTCTCAAGCAACCCTGCAATCAAGATACAAGAAGTCTCTTGTGTCCCCAACACACCCAATACACTTGTCAGATGTATAGGTGCACTAGTTCGGCGAAGAGATAGTGAAATACAAGTGGTAATGGTGCCAGAAAATAGCTTCTGACTTGTTGTTGATGTGGGGTAACGTGTGTGAGTGAAGTAAAGACTAAAGCAAGAAAACGTGCAATAGATCTAGATGCAAATGGTGTTTCAATGTTTAGAAACAAGGCCTAGGGATCATACTTACACTAGTGAACACTCTCTCATATAAATATCCTCTCTTCATGATACTACTCTATAACATCCCAGCATTAGAGCTTAGAAATAAGATGAACATAGATGTGTGCATTACATTCATGCATAGAAAATCCGAATAATTTTCGCGCTTTTGAACAAAACTTGTCAAAGTGATTAAAGCTTCTCTCAACTTGATGGAATTGAAGTAGATCATTAAGTTGACTACGATAAGTTTCAATATGACCTTTGCTAAAACCTTATTTAGGGTAAACATGATTTGGTCTAAGGGTAGATCAAATGTATTAAAACTAAGTCTTGACTTATATCATTCTTATCCATTCATACCATGAGAATCATGGTATTTCTTAAGGACTAATTCTTTATCACTTGTTGAGTAGGAAGGAAATCAAGTCAAGATCATTCACCATGTATCTTTCTACCCATATCAATTTTTACCATTTCTATTGAATCATATTCTAATATCCGTTGTTCATCAATGTTGAGTAATCAACTATTGATTCACCAATTCTTAATCTATCAACTCTTGACCATATCATAGCATTCACTTAAGGCCGATAAAGAAAGAAGTAAGAAGAGCTAAATAGTAATGCTAGATTTAAATATCATCTATAAGATGGGAGTGTTGGAAGAGAATTAAATCAATATGATAATTGATGGGTTGACTCATTCCTGAAATGATGAGAGAGTTATTTTGAATATATAATTATATGGTGATAAAGAAGATTACAAGGATGAATCCTGAAGAAAGTTACCAGGAGTAATCCTATTGGGTCAAGTAGGTATAGTAAATGAATAATACCTCTTAGTCCAATAGAAATAAATAGAAGATAATTATAATACAACTGTAATGTTGTATGGATGAAAGCCTTGATTAGCCAACTGGAAACCTAAACCATAAAGGATCAAAGGATTATAATGATCATGGTTTAGTCACCAAGATTAAATGCTTATATCATGTATAAGTGACATTGGTGGATAGAACATGATTAAACCCTAGTATAGATATGTTATCCTAGGTTAGTCATGATAAGACACCATGTTATAATGTAAAGATGGAAATAAGATACTAGAGTTAAGTAAATATAAGATAGTATGATTAAGGTAAAGCTAGTGTAGCATGGAGTTATTGAAGTGTGTTATTTCTCTTAAAGGATAGTAAGATTTTGAGGAGAGTAGTTTGATATGTTTATCTACTGGAGTAATGATGGTGATGAGTAAAGAGGAAGTGTTGATAATATTATTCTTGTGAAGCAAATCTCATCTTGTGAACACATGATGATGGATATGAGGAAGTAGAATATCTAGGAAAGGAATTCCTTAATTAGAAGTCCAGAATTATGAAGTATGGAAGATAGGAATTCTCGATAAAACCTAAACCCTAAACCTATGACCAAACATAATATCCATTTCATATGATCGATCCATCATCATTTTTCCACAATGGCTCATAGTAATATTTTCCTATAGCAATTCACTCAATAATGTCTTTGTCATTCCCAACTATCATAACCATATGTGTTTAGGACTTATAGTTATCAATTCTTTTCCATAAGACCTTCCAGGAAATAACTTTCTATTCTAAAAGGTGAAATCATTCTTGATCACCAACATAAACACAATCTGTCTTAACCAATAATCTTTATTCATATAAATAAAAGGATGAACAAGAATATTAAAACTCCTAAAACTCATGGTAAACAGTTACAATTTAAAACCCTAACTTTTATTTCAATCATATATGTCTAGAAACTATAGTTATCAATTCTCTCTCATAATTCATTCCAGATAATAACTTTCTATTTTAAAGGGTGATATCAATAAAGATCATAAACATAAAGACAATATGTTTAGCCATTAATCTTTATTCACATCAAAAAAAGAATATAAGTATATTAAGAACCCTAAACCCTAGGGTAAGCATTTACAATTCAAACCCTAACTATTATGTTAGTTATAATAAAATATATATAACTTATTATTCCCTAGATTTATGGGAGTAATATTAACCAGATGATTTCCTTTGTATATCATACATCAAATAATGATATATGATCATTATATAAAAATTTCCCTCCAAACTATGGGCTAACTAGAACTAAGTTTTATAAATAAATAAGGAAAGATCATTTAATAAATCCATGGTTTATTATGGAAAGAAAATTAATAACAAAGTCCCTTACCAAATATTAGAAGGATCTATATAAACAAAATAAAGAAATATAACATTATATAATAAAAGTTCACAAATTGATTCTAAATAATATTATCATTGCTGCAAGTATTAGCAAAGAAAATCCATAAAGATAAGTCAAAACAATTGCTTAAATAAAATGGTTAGAAAACAAAACAGAAAATAGAAATCAAAAAAGAAAAAGAAAAAGAGAAAAAAAATTAGAGGAATCAGCTCCTGGCCCATGGCCATTCCCCCTCTCTCTTACTCGTTGCTCACAAACAGCTCGCGAGCAGCCCAACTCTGGCCCATTACCCCTTCGTTCTTTTCTTGCTTTCTTGTTCCTCGTGACAGAAAGCAACGCCGGGGAAGTAGCTCGGTGGAGCTCCGGCGACCGCCCAATCGACCGCCTCGACGCCACGATACGCTCCACCGCTTCTCGTCGCCTATTAATACCCTTGCGCTGCCGGTAGAACCTCGCCGTGCACCATTTCTCCTCTCTCTCTCTCTCTGTTCCCCTCTGACCCGAAACCCTAGCTCCTGGATGACCTCGTGTCGTCGAATTAAAGCTCCTCTCGAACAACTAAGACCACCCCCATGATCTTCTTGCTCTTCCAGTTCGATTGCCCCTCTCACGAAGGCTGAAGGAGGCTAGGAAGCCTCAATCGTAACCCCATTCCCGAAGTCCGTTCGTCGAGCTCTCCGTCGATTTCGACCTCCTCATGTCTCAGCAACCTCTTCGCTGCAATACCAGTATGCTTCTGATGCTCGGGCACTACTTATTTTGCTTGTTCTCGTCACGGTTTGCTTCCCTGACGAGCATCTGCCACCGCCGTTGTTAGCCACTGTCGCAACCACTGTTTCGGCGACCAAAACCCAGCGGCGCCACCACTAGGTTGCTTGCCTCATTGTTCCGGTTCGAACAAGCCCCTGCACACACGCTCGCTCGCCCTCTACTTCCATCCTCGCCATCGTCTGCCATGCCACCGACGAGGTGACGTCAGGGTGTGGTCACCCTTGGCCACGTCATCGTGTTTGACCGGGTCAGCGTGTTGACTGGTCCACGCCTAGGTGGCATGCCAACGTGGCCACCGGCCCACATGTCTGGGACCTTAGGCCTAAGTCTGTTCCAGTACCAAAACTTTTATCCACACAGCTATGTCATGCTGATGTCACTCCGATGCAATAAGTCCTTTAATGATTAGTTTATTAATTCCATAAATTGATTAAACTTTAGAAATTTAATATCTTTTGTTTTATAATTCAGAAAAATATGTTTAATATATCAAAAAATTCAGAAAAATAAAATCTATAACATTAAACTTTTATCAAACATTATTATGCCAACAATTTGAATAATATTATTTAATAAAGATTTTATAAGCTTTAATACTTTAAAAAATTCATATTTTAATATTGGTAAATGTTAAAAATATATATAAAATACCAAAAATCTTAGAAAAATAAGAATTATAATTTAAAATTGTAATCATGCATTATTATTTCACTTAGCTAATTATTTATTATTTATTTATAAAGTAATAAATCTTATAAAAACCATATCTTTTTATTTATAAATCACAAAAATAAAAGTAATATACCAAAATGATCACAAAAATAATACCTACATGTTAAAAATATAATATTCTAATTTTAAGGTAAATAAAAATTTAATACACTTTAACAACTTGAATTTAAACCTATTTCCTTAGTTGATAATTCATATAAGGGTAAATAAAATTTGTTAATATTTCTAAAATTAGCCAATTGAGTATAATAAATAGTATTATTCTTAAATATTGATAATATGAAGTCAAAATGGTTCAACACATTTTGAATACAATTTTATTGAATTATCCTTCAACCATAAGTGTAGATTATTTTATAAAAGGATCCTTATCCATTATAAAATCTTCAAGAATAATTTTTGACTAAATTAAATCTTTGCCATTACTTCAACCACAAGTTTAAAAACATATCAAAACACTATAGTGAATCCATAAGTAGTTAAGTAATATTACTTCCTTGTTTACAAACTATAACCACTCATCTATAAAAAGGTAAATGATTCTATTACATTATATGTTAGGAAACCACTACTCGAATAGAAGTAATGCCATTATTAAATAACTTTAAGGAAATATTATAAGATAAGCAAGCACAATATCATAAGCATTACACCTTAAATCCGTCCATGTTCTTAAAGTTAACTTTAGTCTACAAGATTTTAAGTATAATGCTAAAGACCTTATTATGTGTTTTATAGTTAACTTTGGTCTATTATAATTAAGTCGTAAAGAATCTCAAGTCCAAACTATTCAAGCAAGCACAAACAACATCGACCACATTTGATTAACCACAAAGATTGTTTATACCTTAGAAAAGAAATATTTTCTTCAAATGTTATTCTTTTTGCCACTTCAATCACTAGATGACAACTAATCACAATCACATTACTTTATACTTTACTTGTATATTAAGATTGTTAATACTTAAGTTCCTTATAAATGCCATTACTTGCAAAGTAAAACTTGAAGATAAGATAATTCTCATATAAGTAATCTTTGAATAGCATTCCACAATTTTGTATCTTATTGTTGTATGATATTATAATTACATATTGTTTCACACACACTCACAAGCCCTAATAAGAAGCATAAGTGTGAAACTTATCTAAAAGGACAACACATTCCAAAGAAACCAATTCCAGAATCCAAACCCTAGAACAACGTTTATCTCGGGATTCGAGTTTACGAAATTGCATTACATTACTTATGCAGAATAGCATCTTACTTCTTTAAACATTAGTCCTTACCGGACCAATGATGTTGATTTCAGATATTGGATCTTATATTGTCTTGAAGATCGTGAGTGCATAATCTTGCAATCACAAAAGGAAAGTTCACACTTGCTCATGTCCTTTGATTATTTCCTGTAAAGTATTTTACAAATCCAGTTTTGTCATCACCTGCATTTGAAAAAGGTCAGAAAACACTATTTTCATAATAATATGATTATAGGTTATTTACCATGAGGTAATAACCTACTATAAAATTTCTGGTGGTAAAGGAACATATTCTCTAGGACTTAACAACCAATGTCGCCAATGATTCTTGCGCCGTATATCACGCGTTAACCATGATATTTGGAATGGGACGGAGAAGCCAGTTGTATCTTCTTCCTCTCGCATGTAGCCGGATGTGTAGGTCGTGGCTGTTATCACTTGTAGCGTGCATATTAATTGGTAATTTATAGAGGATATGCAGCATATGGGTGGGAACCCTCATCGTCCTACAATAGTTTTGGCATCTAACGGTCTGTATAAACCTTTGCCGTAATTCAATGGGTGGGCATGGTGTACACCAAGGCGACATGCGGGGTCGCGAAGGGGGCAGTGATTGGCTTGGATCTTAA
This sequence comes from Avena sativa, assembly GCA_916181665.1. Classification (NCBI taxonomy): domain Eukaryota; kingdom Viridiplantae; phylum Streptophyta; class Magnoliopsida; order Poales; family Poaceae; genus Avena; species Avena sativa. The sequence goes on from OV702280.1 coordinate 133,808,656, forward strand.
TCTGGGCCTCACACCGAGGAAGTGTGAACGAGCCTATAACCCGGATGTGCAACAAAGCTAAGATCTCTCATGGGTAAAGTGACGCACCTCTACAAAGTGTAAGAACTGTAACTTGTTACTCCATGTTCCGGGAAGGAGCTACGAACGCGGCGGGAAAGGAACTCCATGAAAGCTCTGGTAAACTCGTGAAGGCTGACGGACATAGCTTTTCAGAATAAAAGCAACCTTTGAAGAAATGTTTATGAAAACTTGCATTGCCTATGACCTCCGGTCTGTGGCTGTAGATGTAGTGCATCAAACACTCCTTTTCTAGTGAACTTGCTGAGTACACTCGTACTCAACGTATGTTCTTAACCCTTGCTAGGTTCTAAAGCTAGTACAGACTATGTCTACATCAAATTATGCTCCAGGAATCATCACCAAAAGCTAAAGTTCTTCAATGAAGTAAAAAAGTCAACATATATATCAACTCAAGTGAAGACGAAGTTACTGATTAGATAGGAATATAATCTCTAGCCATAGAACCTATTTCTATAGTGCGTTGCAATAGCAGCAATGCCAGACCAATAGTTCAGATACTAGTCTTATTAGTATGATAGTTTTTAAGTTGTTTATTTCTGATTCTTCTTTGTAACAAGTTTCTTTCTCTCTCTTTAACCTAGAGTGTTCTCTGGATCTTGTGTAAGGAGTTGAGTTGTAACCTGTAGTCATATCTTGGACCTGCTGCGTTTCTATTGTACCACTATGAGGGATGTAATATTAGTGAAAGGTCTTTCATTGGTGTTATGCCAACGACTATAGTGTAATACATCATGAAATGGTATGCCGGGTCACCGCATACTCTTAACTACTCTCTGGTTGCACTCTTTAATCATCGGTAGGGCTATAACATCACTCCTCAAAGTCCGCCTTCCCCAATCTAGATAACCCCATACTGTCACCTTGAGCGCTAGATGGTTCCAACAAACAACACAATTTCATAGGGACATCCAACTCGAAATATAACTCATAACAAATGTTCAATCTAGCCAAAGTGCCACACACAGTATGCACATTAATTTCACACATGTGGGGAAAAGCATAGATCTATTAAAGCACAAAGAGTATTTATGTAGACTCAAACCTAAGTGCCACCATGGCGTGCATGCTGTCACTTTCACACACATGGGGAGAGCAGAGATCTAATGAAGCACTTGAGTAGAAAGGTAGATCTACTTGATTACAAAGCTCATGATCACAATATGACCATTCATAGAGAGAGATGAACACATAGCTACCGGTAGAGCCCTTAGCCTCGAGGAAGAACTAATCCCTCCTCATCATGGGAAGAAGCAACAGTGATGGAGATGGTGGTGGAGATCGATGGAGATGGCTCCGGGGGCACTTCCCTGTCCCGGCAGAGTGCCGGAACAGAGACTTTCTGTCCCCCGAATCTCCCTTTCGATGGCGGCGATGCTACAGAGATTTTTCTGGAAGTATGATGGATTTCTTCTGGATGCCCTAGGGTTTTTGGGTCAGAGGCTTATTATAGGCGCAGGAGTCAAGGTCGGTGGGGGTCCAGGGGGCCCACACCCCCTATGGGTGCCTCCAGGGCTTTCCCGTGCCTAGGAGGGGTGCGGCCACCCTGTGGCCCCCCTCTGGCTCTGCTTCGTGGTTCCGTGTTGCTCCGGGAAAAATAATGACTTTGGCTTTTGTCTCGTCCAATTCCAAGAATATTGATTTTCTGCCTTTCTGGAACCAAAAACAGAAGAAAACGGGCAACTGGCACTGTGGCAACTTGTTAATAGGTTAGTTCCAGAAAAGATATAAAAACACCTCAAAGTGTAGATACTAAACAAGCATGGAGCATCAAAAATTATAGATACGTTTCCGACGTATCAATTCATTATGGAACTGAATAATTGTTGTTATGTTCCAGTGCTCAGTCGAAACATTATTTCTGCTTCATGTTTGATGAGGCAAGGCTATGAGTCAAATATTAATAATAATGGTTGTTCTTTATATTTGAATGATATATTTCACGTCTTTGCACCCGTTCAGGATGGGTTATTTATTTTGAATCTTGATGGTAAGTTGGTTTATAACATAAATGTTAAAAGGTTGAAACCAAATGATCTAAATATGAATTACTTTTGGCACTATCGGCTTGGTCATATAAGTTGGAAACGCATGAAGAAGCTCCATGATGATGGACTCCTAACTGCGTTCGGCTTGGAGTTGTTTGAGCATGCGAATCCTGCCTACTCGGAAAAATTACCAAGACACCTTTTGTAACAACCTCCGATCGGTCCTATGCAAGTTTTAGCGATTCCCGCCAAACCCGCATAGAAACGATTCAAAGGTGCCCACCAGGCACTTTTGTGCGGGTGGAAAACGAAGTAATAACATTACACATTAATCCACGATGGGACCCATAGAATAGATATATACGACAATGACTCTATGAATACAGATATACAGTACAAAGATCTAAATCACCTTGAAAATGATACAGTGTTTGAGTACGGACAAGATGCAAATTAAGCTAAGAGCCCTGAAGAATAATCAATGGTGTCCATAACCCTGCCCAGGCCAAGCCGGAAGGGTAACCCTGCTAACAACGTCGATCTCAAACCTGTCAAACAAAAAGGGTGCCGACAAAGGGCAAAGGAAAAAGGGGAGCGGTCAGTATGGAGGCTAGTACACGGTGAATCCTAAAATTCGGCGGCTCTCGCCTACATAGGTATGGTGGACTGAAGCGGAAGCAAAGAATGTGCTAAACAACCTATAGAGACTCAATATACAAATGTCAGCTATCAGAGAAAGATGAGAAAGACCTATCCGGATCCAACCTGAAACTACCACCAAACATACCCATCCTAGTATTTCCACATCGAGACCAAACGAGGAAGTCAAGGCGAGGAAACTCACATGATTGGTAGTTTTAATCATTCTTCCCATGGTGGTTATCCAACTTACTAGTCATATCAGAAACAAGTCAAATTATAACAGTAAACTTCAGTTATAGTTGTCTATGATCGAGATACTGTGCTCCAAGTCGTCCATAACCACAGACACGCCTTTTCAAAAAGATTTAACCCTGCAGGGGTGCACCAAAGTTTCCACACGCACTTCGACCCTTGTTGCCAGATCAATTAACATACTTCCATAGGTATGTCGGCGGGGCCTAGGACATGACGCTTTCCCAGAACCAAAGCAAGTAAATGGGGGCCACCCGAAAGAGCTACCCATATGAGGTATATCTAATCCTCCTCGTACGGACCCTAAGGTTGCATGCACTTGTCACGCGAGCAGAGGTCATAGACAAAATATTCCCGTGACAGAGTGCCGCTCCTACGCAACAGTGAAAACGCTCATCAAGCCACAGGTAATAAACATGGCATACATGGCATAACATGGCATGAAAACTTCAAACTAGTTTGTGGCCCTAGTTTAGTACTTTGAAATCAGGTACTAAGCCAATAGGGGTGCCCACACACCCCACATGTGGTTAGCGTGCTCAGTCTCGGAACAGGTGTCAAGAACTTAGGTCCTAGGCGGACACAAGTGGCTGGTTAATAACCAAATCTCAACTATTACCCACTGTTGCCTCTTCATTAGTTATATCCATTTTAATATTTAAGTAACCAGCTGTAATTAAAACCACGATCATTTCCACCTTTATGAATATGCCAACCCCCCAACATCAGTCGAACATCAACGACACGAAGCAGCACCTGAGCAAGTGACTACGACCCGCAAGGCCAACTGTCTAACCAAACAACATGCAATAGGAGGTGTCCAAGGCAATATAAAGTCTATAGGGATATATAAATGGGTGCGGAATCTAAAGCATCACAACACATATAGCAATAGATCAATAGGAGGAAGTAAAAGACTAGAAATGTAAAATAGGTAGAAAGAGGGAGAATGCTCGCCTGAAAACACTATCGAAGATTCATCTGATAATCGGGTCGACTCTTGCATCAAATCATCGGCCTAATCCATGAAGAAGCAAGGCACTAAAATAAACACCAGATGCACTATTTAATACTACAGAAAAAGATTAGGCATGATGCATGACATGGCAAACATGCAATGCAATTAGGCAATCCAGGGTCCCGACAATTTATTAGATGGTTCATGTTGTTTAGGTACCCCACAATTGTTGTCTTATCAAATCAAAACATGGCATTGGTTCACTACAGAAATATAAATGGGGCCAATATAAGATTAGAAAAGCCCACATATGGTATCCATATTTAATTATTAGGTGAAATGATTAATTACCCAAAGCCACAAAAATATGTATGCGACAGGAACAATTTAAATGCAACAAATCAATGAATGGCAATTTATAAAAACAGGGTCTCAGAAAAGGGGCACACTTAGGGGTTTCGGCGAACTTGATTTCGAGGAATCGACGGGTTCGGTATCCGGATCGGGGCTTCGGGGTCTCGGCGTCCGTGATGGGTACTTCGGTGCGTCTTCGGACGCCGGGATGGAGAACTTGGTGGTTTCGTGAAGAAGACCTTGAGAGAAGAATCATTGTCTTCGAGTTGGTGTCGAGGATCTCAAAATTCCTTGTTTTTTTGCCGGTCGTGAACTTGGATCATCGGTTGGGCGGAAGTATCCGATATTATCGTAACCGAGCCGCAACAACAACAACACAACACCACTTCACACCGTAGTACACCACTGAATAGTCGTCAATTACCCATACGACCCCACCATTCCCACTTCATCACACCTCGTCCATCACCAAAGCCACACTACACCAAAACACCACCACGGGGTCACAATGTCCGAAGAACATTGGTAACAGACCAAGGCATACGAAGCACGACGCCTGAAGATCAACAACCGGTGCGCTCACGCCAGAGGAAGACCTGTGAACGCATGAAAACTAGCGACAGAGGAAGGACTCACAGGCGACGGCCCACGCGTGGCTCGCGGTGAGAGGTAGCATCGATGGAGGATAGAGGCAGAGAGGCAGTGGCGCGATGCGGTGCTAGCAGACGGTTGTAGAGGGGCAAACAATGGCGGAGACGAGCGCACGGCAAGGTCATGGGCGGCTCGAGGAGAGAGGTGGCGGGGCATAGGGCGGGACATAGGGAGAGGGCGCCCTGCAGGTGCCACAGCAAAGGAAGGCGGCCCTGGTGGCGAAGGATACGGGGCCGCGGTGGGGTTGGGATCCAGAAGACGGCCACGGCCAGGGCTCTGGCGATGGGCAGTGAGGCGGGCTAGCTGGAGGAGGCCGACACGGAGGCCGATGGTGCCGAGCAAGGCGCTGGCGGTGCTGTAGATCTTGCGAGGGGATAGGAGAGGAGCTCGGGGAGGGCGACGAGGGACGCGCGATGGGGCATGTAGAGGGAGTAGTGATGTGGGGTAGGGAGGGAGCGAGGAGAGGCATGGCATCGCGAAGAGATCGTGGGAATCCCATGCAGGGTGGTTGCGGACTGGGAGGCACGATGAACATGGTGGGACCGAGGGATATGACGCGGGTGGGGAGTGCGCAGTCGACGCGGTTAGAAAGGATGGATGGTTCCAGGGACGCGTCACAAGTAGGGCCCAGGGGAAACGGGGCAGTGTGGGCAGGAGCATGCGGCATGGGAAACAGGCGGGGATACGGCGCTGTTGTGGTGTTGCATTGAATCGGGGGCGGCGGCGGAAGGTGGGGAGTAGGTGGGACTAGGATAGGATTAGGGTTTCATCTAGGTAGGGTTTGGGGGTTTGGTAGGTCAGGGTTCAGCCGGCTGGGCCTGGCGAGCTGCCTTCCCCTAAAACACTTTATTATTTGTTTTATTTTTAAATTTTTTTGTAAATACTTTTTAGAGAAATAAAAGATCTAAACAGACCGAGGTTTTAGTTTGAAATTTAAAGGAGAGGAATAATTAGAAAGCAACATAGAAATTTACGAAAATAGCTTTATGCAAAATATATGCATGATGTCATGATGATGCAGAAAATATAAACAACAGACAACTTCTGGTTGAGGTTTTACCCAGGTTGCTACAATTCGACACCATTAACAATGGATCTCGCCCTCGAGATCCGCCTGATGGTACGGGGAAGGAGGCCAACAATCTAAATCCTATCACTTCGTGTCGATCCTCACGACACCACTAACAAAGATTCTTACTCCATCTTGAAATCACCGACACCACCAACAAGGATTGTTGCCCACATTCATCAAGAGAACACTCCTTCAAAACACAAATGAAGGCAGAGGTCTCAAAAGATAAGGCCACCTCTAACTTCGACAAAAGGAGAGAAGAGATGAATTCTAATCCACTTCAATATACAAGAGCAAATAGAATGAGTAGTCGGCATGGGGGGCATTCCATCATGCACCCAAACTATTACTTCACACATGCAGTAGAAAATCGTACACCCATCTCGGAATTTAGACTGAGGATCTTAACAAGTGATGTTCAGAAACAATAGAATGATTCATGATCTTCATCGGATCTGACGTAGATGATGTCGTCATCTTGTGAACACCGGAAGATACAAAGAAAATTTTTAGTGACTTTTGGGTCACTTGAAAGGTACAACAGAGGAAGATTCTTCAGATAGCATGAAGACCGGATGTAGCAGAACCGTTGCAAGAGGAAGGAAGCGAAACCCTGAAGGTATGATGAAAACCCAACCACAAGAAATGCTGGACTCAAAGAAAAGATAATAGGAAGGATTCAAAACATGCAGAGGTAAGAAGAGAATAGCACAGGGGTAAGGAGTAAAAGCAGACCTAATCAGATCTATCCAACCGATTTTCCAAAATAATTTTGACACTCTATAACGTCCGTTAGCTAGGTTATCCTATAGGCTGGACCAGTGGGGTATCGCAACTGCTGAGCTCTGATACCACTATGTAACATCCTCAGATCGGCTTTATGCAAGTTTTAGCGATTCCCGTCAAACCCGCATAGAAACGATTCAAAGGTGCCCACCAGGCACTTTCGTGCGGGTAGAAAACAAAGTAATACCATTACACATTTATCCACGATGGAACCCATAGAACAGATATATACAACAACGACTTAAAGAGTCAACAATATAGATATACAGTACAAAGATACAAATCGCCTTGAAAACGATTCAACGTCCGAATACGGACAAGATGCAAAGTGACCTAAGAGCGCTGAAGAATAACCAATGGTGTCTGAAAGGACATTTATTGTCATAATCACTTTTGGTGTTCGTTAACAAAAAGTAGATCATTTTACAGTTTGTCACTGTCCACAGGTTGGTATTCTGATAAGTGAAAAGTACCCTCACACTTGGGAAAGATTCTTGCTAAGTGTGACACAGTTCTAGAAATTCCAGACCGGAGTCTCCGGTCTTCCTAGACTGGAGTCTCCGGTGTGGTCCGGAGTTTCCGGATGTGTCCCCGGTGGAGGCTTCAGAATCATAGCTGGGACATTCTGTATGGGGGTGCGGAGCAAGGTCTAGAGGATTCTCCGGAATCTCCGGTCTTGGCTCAGACTGGAGTCTCCGGTGCTGAAGGACCAGAGTCTCCGGCCAAGTTGGGTCGTGCCTGGCCCGGGTCATTCAGATGGGCAGTCCAGAGGCTAGTCCGGAGATAGGCTGGAATCTCCGGTGTAGACCGGAGTCTCCGGTGTACAGACCGGAGTCTCCGGTCTGGTTCTTCTCCAACATTCCGAAAACGGTTCGTGGAGGGGCTGCCTATAAATAGGGACCCTTATCCCCTTCCTCCAGCTGCTCGAGCTGCTCAAGAACACAAACTCCATTAAAGCCACCAAATCTACAAGATCTCTCCATCCAATCATCCAAAGTCATTGATCTTTGGAGAGTCGAAGGAGGAGGCCTTGATCTACAGCTTCACCAAGAGAGATCTTCATTTCCCCCTCATTCACTTGAGGGCCCTCAAGCTCTAGTGTTTCTTTGGAAACCCTAACATTGATTTGGTTCTTACAAGCTTGTCTTTGATTGTTTTGACAGCTTGCTTGTATTTGGGAGCCTCCAATTAAGTTGTGGATGTGTGCCCCGAACTTGTTATAAAGGTGTCGGCTTCCACCTCGAAGTTTGCTGATATAGTGGAATGTAAATCGATCCCCTTGGGGTGAGGTTCATCGGTGAACAAGGGAGGCCTCTCGTGGCGTTGGTGGTTTGAAACCACCCCCTCTCCAAACATAGACGTACTTCCCCTCAAAAGTAAGGAACTACGGGAAACAAATCCTTGTGTCTCCGTGTCCACCACTTTGGTTACTTCTATCCTTTACCGCACTTTACTTACTTGTTCTTGCTTAGTGTTGTGATAGTTGTTGCTTGGTTGACATATAGGTAAATTCACCTTAGTTGCATAATCTAGAGAATTTACCTTTCTTGTCAAACCTTAAATTGAAAAAGAAGAAAATTTGAAGTAGCACCTATTCACCCCCCCCCCCTCTAGGTGCCCATACGATCCTTTCAATTGGTATGAGAGCCTCGGCTCTTTATTCGGGCTTTACCGCCTAAGAGTATATGGGTAGCAAAGAAGGGGAAGGTGATGGTGAGTCTATCCACCCGGTGGCCGTGGATGATCTCAATAACTTGGAAGCAAGATTGAGCTCCACCTTGGGCAACGAGATCAAACAATTGCACAAGTTACTTGAGCAACTTGTTAAAGATAAGGATGGCTCATCATCCCCTTCTCCTCAAGAGGATCCTCCATCTATGGTACCCAAGGGTAATACTCCGGTATCACCCGACGGTATGGCAGTGGGGGTTAAACAAGACAACACTAATTCCTCCACACAAAATGATGGTGAGAAGGGTGAGCACCGTGATTCATGGTACTCTCCTGACCCTCCAATCCCTCACCCTCATGTATACAATAGAGGTTACCCACCTAAGCTTGAAGCATCTACTACTTTTGCTCAATGGCAATCTCTAATGAAAACTCATGTGCGCAGCTCTTGCATTGAACTATGGAACATCATCGAGCATGGACTCTTTATTGGGGATCCAAATAACTTGACGAGAAGAGAGGTTGTTAATAGTCAACTCAATGCCACTGCCTTGCACATGATTCAACAAGGATTGGGTACAAAGGATTACCCACACATTGAGCACCTTAGCATTGCTAAGGAAGCTTGGGATGCTCTCACGGTGTTGTTTGTTGGGAATGAGAGCATGAGGAGGAACCGGTATGATGCACTAAGCAATGAAGCCGAAGGCTTCTACATGATGGAAGGTTAAAATCATGAAGACATGTACCGTAGGCTCAAGACCACCGCCACCACTTTTAGAAATGTGGGTGCCTCACATGTGGATGACGCTTGGATAAAAATGAAATATGTGAGTGCACTCATGCCCTTTGAGCCCACCGACTTGAAGAGCCTACAAGGAAGACACAACTACCATCTCATGACCTCCAATGAAGTTATGCAAGAGATGGCCTCGTTCAAGGTTGCCGCCAAGAATGCCAAAGATGCCCGTGCTCGAGCCCTTGGTATGAGCAATTATGTCAAAGTTGCCTTGAAGGCCAAAGTTGTGGAACATGGGGATGAAGATGATAGTGATGAAGGCCTCTCCATGGACCACCCCGATGAGGTCAAGATTGCTCATAGTCAATATATGGCCTTCTATGCCAAGAACTTTTGGAAGAACCCCGCCAAAGCAAAGATGGAAATGCAACGCAAAAGCAATCCAAATGGGAAAAGATAAAATACCACTAGATTGAGAACTTGTTTCAATTGTGGTGACCACTATCTCTTTGTGGCAAGTTGCCCTTATGAGAAGAGAGAAGATCATGGGGGTAAGCTTGTGTTGAAGAAAACTCCCAAAGCTCCTTACAAGAAACCCTTCATCAAGAAGAATCCCACAAACAAGAAGTCGGGCGAAATAGTTTTGATCACTCATGAAGAATTCTCCTCCGACAATGAAGATGATGATGATAAGTAAGAAGAAACATCTCATGGTGTGGCTGCTCTAGCCACTACTTCTACTCCAACATTCTCACTCTTCGATTATCCAAATGAGAACTCTCCCATCAAGAATGTCACTTGCCTTATGGCAAGAGGAACGGAGGTATCCTCATCATCTCACTCCACTCCCTTAGCTAAAGATGAAATTGATGATGAGATGTCTCTTGATGTAAGAAGGGAATTAATTGATTTCGATGAGTTTATGACTAACCTACAAGGAGATGCTAAGATACATTTTGGAAACATCTTAGATCAACTTTCCCACACACAAGAGCTTCTAGATGTAAGATGTAAACTTGGACATGAACACATGATTGAGATAGAGGCCTTAAACAATGCTCTAGAAGAAGAACAAGAGACTAGGATGTCACTTGAATTAAAACTTGAAGGGCTTGATGAGGCCAATGACATTATTGTTAATAGACTCATCAAAGAATGTGATCATGCTATTGCTAAATGCAAAAGGGCTAAAAAGGACAAGATTGAGTTTGGTGTGGTTCATGAAAAACTTGTCGAGGACTTTAGTTTGCTTGACAAGGCTCACAAGGCTTTGGAAAGTGAACTATTGTCACTCACAAAGTCCCATGAAACGCTTCAAACTCAATTGGCCAGTATTCCCTCACCTAGTAACTTCATTCCATCTAGTAGTACAACTATTCCTGGATAAAATTCTAGGTTGAAGGGGGAACTAGCCAAGGCCACATTTCCACAAGGCAACAAGTCCATTGATGATCTTTTGAGTAAGCAAAGGCCTAGTGGTGAAAAAGGGGGCATTGGTTTTGTCCCCAAAACTAAGAAGAAGAAGAACAAGAAGAAGAAGGCCAAGCCCGCACAAGAGACCAACAAGGCCATTGTGGATAGTAAGACCACAAGTGGTAAAACTATGTCTCATGATGACTTTGCGGGAAGTGCTAACCCTCAATATGTTCTAATGCGTGATTATTACGATGATGTGTATGCACAATATGTTGGCCCATATGATGGTTATATTGCTTGGTCTATTTGGGTTCCCAAGACCCTTGTTGCTAACAAAAGAGGACCCATTGAAAAATGGGTACCTAAAAATTAGTTTGATCTTTTGTAGACTTATGCTTCCGGAGGGTCAAAGTGGGTGCTTGATATTGGTTGCACAAGTCATATGACCGTAAGCTCGTCTATTGTCAAGGACTTAAGGCCAAATGATGAGCAAATCACCGTGACATATGCCAACAAGTCAAAATCTAAGGTAATGGGTTTTGTCAAGGTAGTGTTTGCTCATGACATTACACTCGTGAACGTCATGCTTGTTGAGACCCTTGGATACAATTTACTTTCAGTCTATGTTCTTGGAAAGATGGGCTTTGCCGTCTTTATTGATGATGATATTGTGGTCCTCTTGTGGAGCAAGTCTCTCAAGGTCGCTTTCGTTGGGTACATCGATCATGACTTGTATGTGGTGGACTTTTCGGGGCAAACCACTACAAGTGTGATGTGCTTATTCGGAAAGGCCGATGTGGGTTGGTTATGGCATCGCCGACTAGCCCATGTCAATATGAGAAATTTGCAAAGTCTCCATAAGGAGGGCCATATTGTTGGACTAAAAGAAAATGTTTCCTTTGCCAAAGATCGTGTTTGCAGGGCGTGTGTTCTAGGAAAAATGCATGATGCTCCCCACAAGCCAAAGAACCGCATCAAGTCTACCAAGATCTTGGAGCTCCTTCATGTGGATCTCTTTGGTCCTCCATCTCATGCAAGTCTTTGTGGAAAGAAATATTGTTTGGTGATTGTTGATGACTTTTCAAGATACTACTGGGTATATTTCTTCAAGTTGAAGAGTGAGACCCAAAAGACCTTCATCGACTTCATCAACATGGTTCAACGTCAATACAATCTTCCCGTGTTGATTATAAGAAGTGACAACGGCACCAAGTTCAAGAACTACACCTTGAATGATTTCATTAGTGATGAGGAGATAAAACATCAATATTCTGCTGCATACACCCCTCAACAAAATGGTGTGGCCGAGAGAAAGAACCGGACTCTTATTGAGATGGCTAGGACCATGTTGGCGGAGTTTAAATCTCCATACAACTTTTGGGCCAAAGCCATCTCCACTGCTTTCCATGCATCAAACCGGCTCTACCTCCGCAAAGAAATCAACAAGACTCCATATGAGATACTTACCAATAACAAGCCCAACATATCCTACGTCTAGGTGTTCGGTTGTAAGTGTTTCTATCTCATAAAAAGTGTTCGTTTGTCCAAATTCGAGTCTAAAGCATTAGAGGGTATTTTTGTTGGCTATGGTATCGAATCTCACACTTATAGAATCTATGATAAGCTCTCCGGAGCCGTCATAGAATCTTGTAGTGTGACCTTCAAAGAATATGATGGTCCCCAAGGGGGCGTGTTGATGCTTGTGATGCAAATGATGAAATGCATCAGGATGCCATAGGAAGAATAGGTGTGGGAATTATCCGCCCGATTGAGGAACCCCTTATGGCGGATCGAGAAGAACTATGCTCCACTCAAGTGGATCCCTCATCTTCACAACCTCAACATGCTCCATCCACCGAGGAGGTAAATGACTCAAGCCAAAGACAAGAGGTGGACCCTCAGCATGTTGATCATAGTGACGACTCTAGTCAAGAGGATCTTGATTCATTCTCCAGGATGTCAAGTGGTGCCAAGTCAATTGTTCAAGGAATATCCGTACAAACTACCTTGAGACAAGCTCATATCGATGCTAGAAGAGCGCTTGATCAAGACCAAGGTCAATCTTTGCCTCTTAATGAAGATAATGATACCGATGATGATCAAGGTCAAGTTAATGGTCAAGACGAGGACCAAAATGATGAAGAGGGTCCCCCAAGAAACAACTTGGAGATCCACGCTCGTCGTGAAGCTAGAAAGGAGAGAATGTTGGAATTGAGAGACCACTCTCTACAAAATGTGGTTGGTGACCTAAGGAAAGGCATTTCCACAAGAGCACAATTGAAGAGGTTTGGTGAACACCAAGCACACATCTCCATGATTGAACCAAAGAAAGTGTGGGAAGATCTTGAAGATTCAGATTGGTTGGAAGCTATGCACAAAGAGCTCAACAACTTTGAGAGAAACAAAGTATGGAAGTTAGTTGAGAAGCCAAAGGATTGCCGCAATGTTATTGGCACAAAGTGGATATTCAAGAACAAGCAAGATGAGCATGGAATTATAGTAAGGAACAAGGCAAGATTGGTTGCACAGGGGTTCTCTCAAATTGAAGGCATTGATTATGGAGAGACATATGCACCCGTGGCTTGCCTTGAGTCCATCCATATCCTTCTTTCTTATGCGGCACATCACAACTTTAAATTGCAACAAATGGATGTAGAAAGTGCATTTCTTAATGGTCCATTAAATGAGTTGGTATATGTAAAACAACCCCCGGGATTTGAGGATCCCAACTTCCCAAACCATGTCTACAAACTTGATAAGGCACTCTACGGGCTCAAGCAAGCCCCACGCACGTGGTATGAGCACCTTAGAGAGTTGTTGTTTGACCGTGGATTTGAGGTTGGGAAAATCGATCCCACTCTTTTTACTAAGAAGGTCAATGGGGAGCTTTTTGTTTTCCAAATATATGTTGATGATATTATCTTTGGCTCATCTAACAAAGCTTTTAATGATGAATTCTCAAAGCTTATGACTAGTAGGTTCCGGATGTCTATGATGGGGGAATTGAGAGTATTTCTTGGTTTTGAGATCAAGCAAGTTAGAGGAGGGACATTCTTCAACCAAGCCAATTATACTCAAGATATGCTCAAGAGATTCAATATGCAAGATCTAAATGGAGCTCCTGCTCCCATGGCTATAAAGACTCATCTAGAACAAAATCCAAATGGTAAAGATGTGGATCAAAAGGTATACCGGTCCATGATTGGTTCTTTGCTTTACCTTTGTGCATCTAGACCCGATATTATGTTGAGTGTAGGTGTGTGTGCAAGATATCAAGCGGCTCCTAAAGAAAGCCATTTAATGGCGGTCAAGAGAATCTTTCGATATTTAGTTCATACCCCATTTTATGGTCTTTGGTATCCTCGAGGGTCAACATTTGCTCTGTGTGGATACACGGACTTGGATTGGGCTGGTGATAAGGATGATAGAAAATCAACATCCAGGGCTTGCCAATTCCTTGGTAGGTCCTTGGTATGTTGGTCGTCTAAGAAGCAAAATTGCATATCTCTCTCCACCGCCAAAGGCGAGTATGTGGCAGCTACTAGTGCTTGCACCCAATTGCTATGGATGAGGCAAACTGTAAAGTAATACGGTGTCCATTGTGACAAAGTGCCTCTTCTATGTGACAATGAAAGTGCTATCAAGATTTCCTACAACCCGGTGGATCACACAAGGATAAAGCATATTGAGATTCGCCATCACTTCATTAGAGATCATGTTGCTAGAGGTGATATTGATCTATCATATGTGTCAACCAAAGACCAACTTGCCGACATCTTCACGAAGCCACTTGATGGAGCAAGGTTTTGCTATTTGAGGAATGAACTAAATATCATTGATTCAAGGAGTTTGACTTGACTATCTTACATTCTCACCTATGACTTGACCCTTATTTGGTTTAGGTATAGGCATGGATATAGGGGGAGTGCGGTCCTAAGTGATTGGACTATCCCTCCCCCCATTATGCCCAAAGCAATCAAAATCATTCCTCTTAATATCATTTTGTGATATGTGAGCTTCAATGATGAGTTTCGGTAATGGACCCAAGATATATATTCGTGGTGCCAAGCCGAGTATACTCAAATATGGTGGCCTAGGCCACCGCCCTCTCAGCCTAGAGAGGTTGGCGCTTACTCATGTTTGTCATTTGCTTGATTTTGGTCTCTTGGAGCTTTTCTAAATGTTTTTGTGAATTCCTATGGCTCTTGTTGGTTCTTCACAGTTTGATGTCTCAACCCAAGCATTTTCCCTATCTTAAACCTGTCTATCTCTCATATATGTCCCCAAACACCTATCCTAGAGTTTTTGGTCGAGGAGGACCGGAGTCTCCGGTGTAGACCGGAGTCTCCAGTCCAGACGGTTTCTGCCACTTATAGTAAGGGGACGGGGTGAACTGATACAACAGTTCCTCATTCTCAACCCCGTCCCCCTCCTCCTAACCCGTCGCCTCCCCTTCCAAAACTCCTCCCCGGAGGTCAAGAAGCCCCCGGGATCCACCGTGCCGCCGGCCAACCTTCTCCTCTCCTCCATTGGGTCATTCCCGCTGGAGGAATTGATCCCATGGACAGATCTGGTACCTCTCCTCTTCTTTTTCTCCTAGGTTTCATCTCTAGATGTGTTTTTGAGGATTGGTGTTGATTTGTCCATTGGAATCACTTGTTTGTGTGCACTCTAGTACATTAGCCTTGTTGTATTGCCCGATCTACTAGATTCACCCCCACCAGCATCTCCCCATCTCATGCCCGAGCCTCCCGACCGGAGATTCCAAACTTAGGTCCGGAGACTCCGGTCCAGGCCGAAGACTCCGGGCGGCAGGACCGGAGACTCCGGTATGAGGTGCGGAGACTCCGGTGTTGGGTGAATCAAAATAGACCAGAAATGCATCAAAGCTCTTGTACTGCATTGTTGGGACATATATACTCATCTCCATGCTATCTCCCTCACTGCTGTTCACAGGTGATGGTTCTAGCCTTCCTCGTCATACTAAGGCCAAGTCACAAAGAGGCACTCCTCGCTATGATGAAGCCCAGGGTCAGTTTATCGTGCCTCCTTCCAACCGAAGACAGCAGGCACGTGATGCAGCCTATTTGAGGAGGGAACATGAAGGACTGAACGAGAGGACCGTGCTAACAAGTCCAAATATGACAACCTTCAGTCCTTGGCCAAAATGTCAAAAGAGGAGTACCGTGAACTGAGAAAGACTGATTTTTATGGGCTGCCTCGTACCAGCGATGACCCTCGTTTCTGGAGGAAGGAAAAGATTTTGTTCATGAAGGATGTGTATGGTGTGCTCACCAAATCACCTGTCTGCCCTCAGAAGTTCATGAGTGTTGAGCAGATGCGCCTCAGCCCCTACTTCACTGATGCTTTGTGGATCTGTGAGAAGCTGGGACTATTTAACTTCATGGAGCTTCGTGAAGACTATAATGTCTACCTAGTACATCAGTTCTACGCCACCGTTGTGTTTGGGTCTGATCAAGACAGGACCTTGACTTGGATGTCTAGCACCACTCGCTGCATAGCTACATTCCATGACTTTGCAAACGTCATCTTTGAGTCCTTTCATGGCGTATCCACTCCCGTTGGGATGCGTATGCACTCTGCGGCTCTGGGTGAGAACAAGATGAAGCTTCCACCTCTGTATGGCAGTGAGGGTGTTGTAGGGGGGTCCAAGGGACTCAGGACTCTCTACAACCTAATGTTGAGGATATTCCGTCATACCATCGCACCAAGTGCTAGGAATGACGATGCTATTAGGGGTGGGCTAGTCAACATTCTTTACCACACCCACTAGATCTACAATGCTGGACCAGAGGCAGATGCTGAACCTATTGATGTGATGGATTTTATTTTTGAGGAGATGTTCCATGCTATTCTTTACAAGAAGTCTCCTCCATATGCACCTTTGGTTATGAGGCTCATCAACTCCAAGGAGCATAATTCTCCACTTGGCATAGCACCACATCTCACTGAGCACACTTTGGTCTCACTGTAGCAGAAGGGCGCGTATGGGGCCTGCTCCTAGGTGTCGATATGGCGATGATGATGAGGATATTGAGACTGAGAGGGAACCCTCTCCACCTAGAGTTCGGAGGAAGAATGTCTCCAATGCACCTATGCCTTCCATGACCAGGGACTATGTTCATGAGAGGGTCAAGAAGGCCACTTTCTGGGAAAGGACTTTGTGCTGCATGAATGTTGACATCTGCAAGCAGCAACATGTCTCCTACCAAAGCAACCGACGTATTGAGAAGCTCCTGAAGGAAACCAAGGCACAAGGCATAGAGGATTATGAGGAAGGAGAGAGCGAGTACAATGATGAGCATGGTGCTCAGGAGTCTATGGAGTCAGATCACACTCTCTCCTTTTCCATGCCCAGCAGGACAGCCTTGTTGACTGGAAGACATTCTCCAATATCACCTCTGGATACGGGTGACAGGGTACCTTCTCTTCTCTCCCTCACGGCAAAGGGCCTGCAGTCCCTGATGATGATGATGACTTTGTTGAGGATGAGGATGAGGATGACGAGGATGACAATGACTACTGAGTTGTTGGGGCGCTAGCTTAGGTCTTTTCCCTTTTTCTGCGTTTCGATGGCAAAGGGGGAGAAGACAAACATCGATTTGCATGGGTTTGGGCTTTGGGCTTTGGATTTGCTATTATCTGCTTTCATTTGCCATATTCGAACTTTGAACTTCATGTGTGTTATTTGTCGTTTTATGTGTGTGACTATGTGCTTGTGCACTATCTATTGTAACTCATGTGAGATCTATGTGTGCTATCATTGATACTATCTACCTTGCATGATTTACTTATTTAACTTATTGCACATAGTCAGGGGGAGCCCCATATAATTTATTCCATGCAAAATCACTTGTTGTCATCAAACACCAAAAAGGGGGAGATTGAAAGGACATTTATTGTCATAATCACTTTTGGCATTCGTTAACAACAAGTAGATCATTTTACAGTTTGTCACTGTCCACAGGTTGGTATTATGATAAGTGAAAAGTACCCTCACACTTGGGAAAGATTCCTGCTAAGTGTGACACAGTTCTGGAAATTCCAGACCGGAGTCTCCGGTGTGGTCCGGAGTTTCCGGATGTGTCCCCGGTGGAGGCTTTAGAATCATAGCTGGGACATTCAGTATGGGGTGCGGAGCAAGGTCCAAAGGCTTCTCCGGAATCTCCGGTCTTGGCTCAGACCGGAGTCTCCGGTGCTGGAGGACCGGAGTCTCCGGCCAAGTTGGGTCGTGCCTGGCCCGGGTCATTCAGATGGGCAGTCCGGAGGCTAGTCCGGAGATAGGCCGAAATCTCCGGTGTAGACCGGAGTCTCCGGTGTATAGACCGGAGTCTCCGTTCTGGTTCATCTTCAACGGTTAGAATACAGTTCGTGGAGGGGGATTCCTATAAATAGGGACCCTTATCCCCTTCCTCCAGCTGCTCAAGAACACAAACTCCATTAAAGCCACCAAATCTACAAGATCTCTCCATCCAATCATCCAAAGTCATTGATCTTTGGAGAGTCGAAGGAGGAGGCCTTGATCTACAGCTTCACCAAGAGAGATCTTCATTTCCCCCTCATTCACTTGAGGGCCCTCAAGCTCTAGTGTTTCTTTGGAAACCCTAACTTTGATTTGGTTCTTACAAGCTTGTCTTTGATTTTTTTGACAGCTTGCTTGTATTTGGGAGCCTTCAATTAAGTTGTGGATGTGTGCCCTGAACTTGTTGTAAAGGTGATGGCTTCCACCTCGAACGTTGCTGATATAGTGGAATGTGAATCGATCCCTTGGGTGAGGTTCATCGGAGAACAAGGGAGGCCTCTCGTGGCGTTGGTGGTTTGAAACCACCCCCTATCCAAACGTAGACGTACTTCCCCTCAAAAGGAAGGAACTACGGGAAACAAATCCGTGTGTCTCCGCGTCCACCACTTTGGTTACTTCTATCCTTTACCGCACTTTACTTACTTGTTCTTGCTTAGTGTTGTGATAGTTGTTGCTTGGTTGACATATAGGTAAATTGTAACACCCTCGGAATCGGCCCTATGCAAGTTTCAGCGATTCCCGCCAAACCCGCATAGAAACGATTCAAAGGTGCCCACCAGGCACTTGCGTGCGGGTGGAAAACGAAGTAATATCATTACACAATAGTCCTCGATGGAACCCACAAAACATATATATACAACAGCGACTCAATGAGTCAAGAATACAGATATATAGTGCAAAGATCCAAATCACCTGGAAAACGATACAGCATCCGAGTACGGACAAGATGCAAATTGAGCTAAGAGCCCTGAAGAATAACCAATGGCGTCCATAACCCTGCCCAGGCCAAGCCGGAAGGGTAACCCTGCTAACGACGTCGATCTCAAAACCTGCTAAAAACAAAAGGGGTGCCGACAAAGGGCAAAGGAAAAAGAGAGAGCGGTCAGTACTGAGGCGAGTACACGGCGAGGCTAGAATTCGGCGGTCCTCGCCTACATAGGTATGGTGGACTGAAGCGGCAGCGCAACATGCACTAAACAACCTATAGAGACTCGATATATCTGTCGGCTATCAGAGAGGGATAAGAAAGACCTATTCGGAACCAACCTGATGCTACCACCAAACATACCCATCCTGGTATTTCCCCCTCGAGACCAAACGAGGAAGTCATCCGAGGAACTCACACAGTTGGCAGTTTTATTTATTCAGTTATCGTTGCAGCAATTACTAGTCAGGTATAGATAGTCATCCTGATATAATAAGCAGTGGGCAGTTTTAGTTAACCATTCCGTTGTAGTTGCAACACTTACTAGTCAGATACAATAAGCATGAGATATCCCAAACCCAGCAGTTGTTGGTACTTTTATTTAGCCATTTCGTTGTAGTGAAGCTGATTACTAGTCATATTAGATACAAGTCAAATTATAACAGTAAACTTTAGTTATAGTTGTCTATGATCGAGAACTGTGCTCCAAGTCGTCCATAACCGTGGACACGGCTTCTCGAAAAGATTTAACCCTGCAGGGGTGCACCAAAGTTTCCACACGCACCTACACCCTTGTTGTCAGATCAGGTAGGTACAAGATCACAAAACATACACCCAACGGTATGTCGACGGGGTTTCGGACACGACGTTTCCCAGACCCAAAGCAAGCACATGGGGGGCCACCCCACTAAGCTACCCGTAACAAAGTCGGTCGGTCTCCGAGACGGACCCAGGGTTTGCGAGAACGGGTGTAAACGACTGGGAACCCGAAAGTGTGACTGGGCTTGTCGATACCACGAAATCGTGCCGCGATCCAAAATAGTACAGGCGCTCCACGCGCAATCGTAAATAAAGCAGTAAAGCATGGCATAAGTACAGGATAGTAATAAAGCCCCAAACTACTTTGTGGCCCCCGGTACAGTACTTTGAAATCAGGTACTAATCGATGGGGGTGCCCACACACCCCACCTGTGGTTAGCGCGCTCGATCTCGGAACATGTGTCAAGAACTCGGGGTCCTACGGGACACCAGTAAGCGGTTAAAAACCAAATATTGTCTATTACCCACCGGTGCCTCTGCATTTACCTACTTCCAATTTTAGTTATTAAACGATAATTAAATCCATGATCATCTCCAACATTAAACATGCGGCATTACTCCAACAACGGTGGTACATCGACGGCGCGACACAACACCTGTGCAAGAAACTACGACTCGCAAGGCCGACTAGCTACCAAACAACAGGTAATAGGATGTGTCCAAGGCAATTTAGTGGCTCCAAGGGATATCACGGGTACGAAAACTAGAGCATCGCATCACAGATAGCAAAGATCAACAGGAGGAAGTAAAGACTATAAAAGTAAGATAGGTAGAAAGGGGAAGGATGCTCGCCTGAAAACATTGCCGAAGTTTCATCCGAAGATCGGGTCGACACTCGCATCAACTCATCGGCCTAATCCGTGAAGAAGCAAAGCACTAGCAGAAACACCGGATGCAATATTTAATACTATGGCAGAAGATCGGGCATGATGCATGTATGATATATGAAATGACAAGTATGCAATGCGATTAGGCCATATTAAGCGGAACCGGGTACCGATAATTAATTGTCAAGTTCATGTTGTTTAGCTACTCTGCAATTTAAATGTTGTCTTAACATGGCAAAACATAGTACCGGTTCGCTACACAAATTTAAATGGGGCCAATATAAGACTAGATTCGCCCGTATATGGTCTCCATATTAATTATGAGGTGAATCGGCATAGTGCCCCA
The DNA here is from genome assembly GCA_916181665.1 of Avena sativa. Lineage (NCBI taxonomy): Eukaryota > Viridiplantae > Streptophyta > Magnoliopsida > Poales > Poaceae > Avena > Avena sativa. The sequence goes on from OV702280.1 coordinate 133,829,504, forward strand.
AACCACTAAACATGCATGCGAGTATGAATAATTTAATATGCAACAGGTGATAAATATCATATTATAAAAATAGGGTCTTAGAAAGGGGTCACACATAGGGAACTCGGCGATCTTGGGGTTCCGAGGGTTCGGGGGATCGGTCTTCGGGGTCTCGGACATCGGATCCATGTAGACGGTCATGGCGTCCGAGAAGGCGATCTTGACATCGGCGGCGGGTACTTATGGAGCTGATCTTGGCCAACAAGGAGATCGGATCACACGAATTGGAAGGCCACACGATGACCGCCACATCCTCACTTCATTTCTTCTCGGGAACATGTGCAGGAACCAGCACAAGAAATTAACAAACGAGAACAGAATAGAGGCACGGCCAACATCTCTGGACACAACAAGTTACATCTCTTAGGCGGGCCAGAGGCACGCGCATGAGGATGATGTGGCTGGGTCGACCTGGTCCTTGGGGGTAGGAAGCATCACGTGGAAGACATGACGGAGGTCATTGGTGACAGTCGGAAGCAGAGCACAACGATGTGGTACAGGAGACCGGCCGGAGCTGCAGGAACACGTGAACAAAGGAGGTCAGGTGCATAAATTGGCGGGGACACGCTGCTGTTGCGGGGCGATGCTTGCGAGAAGAGGAAGACCGATGGCGGCGCAGGCGCGGGGAACATGGCGTTCGGGACGAGCTCGAGAAGGAGGCATCTGCGCGGCGGTCGGAGGAAGCCTGGGCGCGGCCGAAGCTTGCCGGCGGCACGAAAGACGGGGCCCTGCGGAGGAGGGTCAGCGGCCCGGCGAGGAGCTTCACGGCGGAAGGAGGCCGACCGGCGAGGAGGCACGACACGCGCACCTGCGAGCTTGCAGAGCTTGCTGAAGGCCGCCGGAGGTCGAGCTGGCTACGCGGCCTGCAGGGGGGAGGGGAGGCGGGCGCCAGGCGAGGGAGGCCGGAGGACGACCGAGACAAGCACGAGGAGGCGCGATGAGGGTGAGAGGCCCTGGCAGGCGATGCCCGCGGGCGGAGGCGGGAGCGAGACCGCAGGGAGGAGGGCGCATCGAGGGGAGGTGGTTAATGGCGAGAGGAAGGAGACAGGGTGGGGGATTCGGGGTGAGAGGGAAGTGCGGGGTTCGGGAGAGGAGACCGAGTCGCGTGGGACCCACAGGAGGGAGGCAGCGAGTTGGAATGTGCGGGGAGCGGGCGCGGCGTGTCGCGCATGTGGAGTGCAGCGGCGGCGGCAGGTGGGGTGGGGATCTGGGTGGTTGTGTGGGATTAGGGTTTGGTCCAGCCGGCCGGGCTTTTGGGCCTGGCCGGCTTTGGTTTAGGTTTAGTTCTTTATATATATATATTTGAAAATATTTTCTGTTTCCTGTTATTTTATTTAAAAATCATTTTGGTAATTATTTTTACATGATTTTAAACAGCAAGGATTATAAGTTGAATATAAAGAGATGTAATGTAGAAAACAATATAGGGTTTTGTGAAAATATTTTTAAGGACAATAACATGCATGTGAATATAATGATGATGCACGGAGATCATGCGATTTTCTAGTAGTGAATATTACCCAGGGTGCTACAATTCGACACCACTAACAATGGATCTCGCCCTCGAGATCCGCCTCATGGTTCAAGGAAGAAGGCCGATGTTCTACATCTTCTCGCTTTGTGTAGATCGCCGCGACACCACTAACAAGGGTTCATTCTTGTGAAATCCCGCAAAACCACTACTAGAAAATCGCGTTGTTTTTGTGCGTTGCATCATCATGACCGCATGCTCATGTCATCATGCCACATTGCATTTGAGCATCGTCATCATCATGCATATTAATTTGCCTAAAAACTATTTGCGAAAGACAATCGTTTTCTAAAATTTACCCTCCTTCTATTTCAAATTAAACCCCCGGACGCTTCCGGATATTTTTGTTTGTCTAAAATCTATTTATACAAGCTTATTGCAAAAGTTAAATAAAAATTATATTATTTTAGTGGGGCAGTCGAACGGGCCGAATGACCCGAACGACCACCCTAGAAAATACAAACGGCCACCCATAATCCTACAGCTACCAACCTATCTACCCACACACCCCCTCCACCTCACCCCCTCCTATCACGAGACGCCACCTCACCTCACCCTTCCCCCCTAGCCTATCCCCATCTGCCACCTGCCCCCCCCCCTCTCTCTCCTCTCTCTCCCTCCAGCCACAACCCCACACCCAACGCACGCCAGCCACACACGCATCACACGCGCGCGCGCGTCCCCCACTCTTCCTGCCGCGGGCCCACGCCTGGCCCCACCCCAAGCCCCCACCTACCGCTCCCTGTTCCTCTTCCCCGACGCCTCCCGCTCCCAAGCGCCCCCACCGCCGTTCGCCACCAGACGCCTCCTCCATGCGCCCGCTCCCGCCGCCCTTCTGCTCCCACCGGCCGCTCCCACCGCTCGCCGCTCCACCCCCCTGGCCACCTGCTCCCCACCGGCGCCCGCTCACGCCTCCTCCTCCTCCTCCCTCACCCCTCCCCACCTTCCTCTCCGGCGAGCCCACCTCCACCGCCACCTGGCCAACGTCCCACCAGCCCCTGCCGACAACCCCTGGCGCGCCCCGGGACCCACCCCACGCACGCGCCCCAACCCACCGACGCGACCTGCTCGCGTCCTCTCCCGCCGTGCTTTCCCACCGAGCGAGCCCGCTGCCCCTCCGGACCCGCCCCAGCGCCTGCATCGACCCCGCCGCCGCCCTCTGCACCGCCCAGCTCCGGCCGCCTCCGGCTCCTCCGCCCTGCAAGCCGAGCGCCGCCGGCGAGCCCGCCCCGGCCCGCGTCCCCTACCTCCTCGCCGTCCCCAGGCAGAGCCGCGCTGCGTGCCTCTAGCCCGGTCGCCGCCTCTCTGTTTTCCCCACGGCCGCCGCGGCCGTCGTTCTCGTCCAGGTTGCCGCCGTCGCGGGCGACCTCTGCCTCGACCCTCCGCCGCCGTGCCCATCTCCGACCGTCCGCTGCAGGAGCTCGCAACCTCGAGGTCGTTTGCGCAGTGTCCTGGCGCCTTGGGAGTCATGCCCCTGCGGTGGTCGTCGCGGGATGGAGAGGTCCCCTTTCATGTGTTGGTGTATTGGGGCACCATAGAACCAAGCGTGTGTGTGGTGAATCTTTTCCCAAGCCTGTCGACACCAAGTCCAAGATCTGCGAGCCGTGTTTGTACATCCGTATTGCTGCCTGAAGATCTACGCCAAGATATCCACCCCGGACGCCAAGGCCTCCTTCACGGAATCCGATGATCGAGACCCGAAGATCCCGGAACTACAAGCTCTCCTTCACGGAATCCGAAGACCCTGATCCGCGGAGTTCGACGGCGACCCTGAGCCGAAGCCCTCGAGCCCTCCTACACGGATCCGTTGGCGAACCCTGAAGACCGATTCCGTACCCGGACGATAAGGACACCGACGCGGAACACCGAGAACTTCCCCCCTGAACGCCAAGGTCGTCGACATGGTTACGACATGAACTTCCGCTCGGCAACGCCAAGTGCTCCTTCCCGTACCCGAAGACCATCGGTCAAGTTCACCACCGACAAAAGACGGACTACAAGTTCTACTTCACGGATACCAAGCGACAAGACCTACTTCCCCGATCCGAAGACCCTAAATCCCGGAGTCCGAGAACGATCCCGTCGAACCCTGAACCCCGAGACCGGACCCCGAACCCCCCCGGAACCCCAAGTTCGTCGAGACCCTCTAATGTGTGAACCCCTTCCCGAAACCCTATCTTATAAAATAATAACCTTGACGCATATTAAGTTGTCATGCTGCATGCATATTTGTGTGGTTTGGGGGCCTTATGCCGATTCACCTCTAATTAATATGGGGCCCATATGCGGGCAAATCTAGTCTCATATTGGCCTCATTTAAACTTGTGTAGTGAACCGGTGATATATTTTGCCTTGTTAAACAACATTTAAATTGCGGGGTATCTAAACAACTTGAACCATATATTTAAATGTCGGGACCCCGGTTCCGCTTAATATGACCTAATTGCATTGCACCTTTGCCATGCCATACATCATACATGCATCATGCCGATCTTTTGCCGTAGTATTAAATAGTGTATCCGGTGTTTCTTCTAGTGTTTTGCTTCTTCGCGGATAAGGCCGTTGAGTTGATGCGAGTGTCGACCCGATCTTCGGTTGAACCCTCGGCAAAGTTTTCAGGCGAGCATCTCCCCCTTTCTACCTATCTTACTTTTATAGTATTTATTCCCTCATGTTGATCTATTGCTATCTGTGTTGCGATGCTTTAGTTTCCGTACCTGGATATACCGTGCAGCCCTATATTGCCTTGGACACATCCTATTACCTGTTGTTTGGTAGATGGATGGACTTGTGCGTCGTAGTCGCTTGCTCAAGTGGTGTTGCGTGTCGTCCAGTGCCACAGTTGTTGATGTTTTGCCGCATGTTGATGTTGGAGGTGATCATAGTTTTACTTATCGTTCACTTTAATTCCTGTTTAACAACTAAAATTGAAGTAAGCAGAGGCACCGGTGGGTGATAGATAATATTTGGTTTCCGAACGCCCACTTGTGTCCCGTAGGACCCCGAGTACTTGATACCTGTTCCTTGTTTTATCGCGCTATCCACATCCGGGAGGTATATGGGACCCCCCTGAGCCAGAGCTTGATTCAGTCTTATTTCTTGGGGCCACAAACTAGTTTGAGGTTTTATTTACTATCCTGTACTTATGCCATGCTACTGCTTTATTTACGATTGTGCGAGGAGCACACTGTACTGTTTAGGTAAGCGGAATGTTTTCGCGGTATCGACAAGCCCAGCCACACTTTCGGGTTCCCAGTCGTTTACAGCCATTGTCGCAAACCTTGAGTCCGTCTCGGAGTCAGCTGGCTTCGTTGCGGGTCTACTCAATGGGGTGGCCCCCTGAAATATTTCTGAATCCTGTGATTGCTTTGTCGTGAAGGCCTCGTTGGGTTTTGATTTGGTTTTTCCGAGGTTGATCGAGCGTGTGTTGCTATTGGTGCACCCCGGCCGGGTAAAACTTTCTGAAAGCCGTGTCCGCGGTTATGGACGACTTGGAGCACAGTATCTCGACCATAGACAAGCATAACTAAAGTAGTACTATAAATTTGACTTTATAATGACTAGTAATCAGCTTCACTATAATGGAATGGCTAAATAATACTGCCCACAATTGCTTGTTTGGTTTGTCGCTTGCGACAATTGTATCTGACTAGTAAATACTGCAACTACAACGGAATGGCTAAATAAAAGTACCAACCACTGCTGGGTTTTTGGGTGATCTCATGTTAAATGTATCTGACTAGTAAGTGATGTCCCTAAAACGGAATGGTTAACTAAAAGTGCCCACTGCTTACTTTATCAGGATGATTATCTAGATTTGACTAGTAATTGCTGCAACGATAACCGAATAACTAAAACTGCCAACCGTGTGAGTTCCTCGGTTGACTTCCTCGTTTGGTCTCGAGGGGGAAATACCAGGATGGGTTTGTTTGGCGTTAGGATCAGGTTGGTTCCGGATAGGTCCTTCTTACCCCTCTCTGATAACCGCCAGTTGTATCGAGTCTCTATAGGTTGTTCAGTGCATGCTGCCGCTGCCGCTCAGTCCACCATACCTATGTAGGCGAGGACCGCCGAATTCTAGTCTCGCCGTGTACTGGCCTCAGTACTGACGCTCCTCTTTTTCCTTTGTCCTTTGTCGGCACCCCTTTTGTTTAAGCAGGTTTTGAGATCGACGTCGTTAGCAGGGTTACCTTCCGGCTTGGCCTGGGCAGGGTTATGGACGCCATTGGTTATTCTTCAGGGCTCTTAGCCCCATTTGCATCTTGTCCGTAGTCGGACACTCCATCTTTTCAAGGTGATTTGGGATCTTTGTATATTATATCTGTATTCTTGACTCATTGAGTCGCTGTTATATATATCTGTTCTGTGGGTCCCATCGAGGACTTTTGTGTAATGTTATTACTTCGTTTTCCACCCGCACGAAAGTGCCTGGTGGGCACCTTTGAATCGTTTCTATGCGGGTTTGGCGGGTTTTCGCTAAAACTTGCATAGGTCCGATTCTGAGGGTGTTACAATTCTCCATCTTGAAATCGACGACACCACCAACAAAGGGTCGTTGCTCACGTCCGTCGAGAGAGCACTCCGGAGAACAAAGGACAAAGGTAAAGGTCTCGAAAAGATACGACCACCTCTAACTTCAGAGGAAGGAGTAAAATTGCATTGATCCAACCATTCAATGTACAAAAGCGAATGATAAGAGTAGTGGTATGGTCGCGACTCCATCCCGCACTCAAAGCATTACTCTGCACATGAATAGGAGAATTATGCAACCAACTCTCCGAATTCAGACTGCAGATCTCGACAAGCGAGGTTCGGTAAGCTTCAGATACAAAATGGTGATGCAGGCTCTTCATCGGATCGGATTGCAGATGATGTCGTCGTGTTGGAAGACACCGGAAGATATAAAGAAAAAATTTAGTGAATTTTGATCCACTAAAAGGTACAACAGAGGAAAATTCATTAGATAACATGAAGACTGGATGTAGAAACACCGTTACAAGGAGGAAGCGAAACCCTGAAGGAACGACAAAAACCCAACCACGAGAATTCCTGGACTCGAAGAAAAGGTAAGAGAGCAGATTCAAACACGTAGAGGTAAGAGAAGAATAGCAAAGGGGTAAGGAGTAAAAGCAGACCTAATCAGATCTTTCCAACCGATTTTCCAAAATAGTTTTGACACTCTACATCGGCCATTAGCTAGGTTATCCTACAGGCTGGACCAGTGGGGTATCGTAACTGCTGAGCTCTGATACCACTCTGTAACACCCTCGGAATCGGCCCTATGCAAGTTTCAGCCCTTCCCACCAAACCCACATAAACACGATTCAAAGGTGCCCACCAGGCACTTGCGTGCGGGTGGAAAACGAAGTAATATCATTACACAATAGTCCTCGATGGAACCCACAAAACATATATATACAACAGCGACTCAATGAGTCAAGAATACAGATATATAGTGCAAAGATCCAAATCACCTGGAAAACGATACAGCGTCCGAGTACGGACAAGATGCAAATTGAGCTAAGAGCCCTGAAGAATAACCAATGGCGTCCATAACCCTGCCCAGGCCAAGCCGGAAGGGTAACCCTGCTAACGACGTCGATCTCAAAACCTGCTAAAAACAAAAGGGGTGCCAACAAAGGGCAAAGGAAAAAGAGAGAGCGGTCAGTACTAAGGCCAGTACACGGCGAGGCTAGAATTCGGCGGTCCTCGCCTACATAGGTATGGTGGACTGAATCGGCAGCGCAACATGCACTAAACAACCTATAGAGACTCGATATATCTGTCGGCTATCAGAGAGGGATAAGAAATACCTATTCGGAACCAACCTGATGCTACCACCAAACATACCCATCCTGGTATTTCCCTCTCGAGACCAAATGAGGAAGTCATCCGAGGAACTCACACAGTTGGTAGTTTTATTTATTCAGTTATCGTTGCAGCAATTACTAGTCAGGTATAGATAGTCATCCTGATATAATAAGCAGTGGGCAGTTTTAGTTAACCATTCCGTTGTAGTTGCAACACTTACTAGTCAGATACAATAAGCATGAGATATCCCAAACCCAGCAGTTGTTGGTACTTTTATTTAGCCATTTCGTTGTAGTGAAGCTGATTACTAGTCATATCAGATACAAGTCAAATTATAACAATAAACTTTAGTTATAGTTGTCTATGATCGAGAACTGTGGTCCAAGTCGTCCATAACCGCGGACACGGCTTCTCGAAAAGATTTAACCCTGCAGGGGTGCACCAAAGTTTCCACATGCACCTACACCCTTGTTGTCAGATCAGGTAGGTACAAGATCACAAAACATACACCCAACGGTATGTCGACGGGGTTTCGGACACGACGTTTCCCAGACCCAAAGCAAGCACATGGGGGGCCACCCCACTAAGCTACCCGTAACGAAGTCGGCCGGTCTCCGAGACGGACCCAGGGTTTGCGAGAACGGCTGTAAACGACTGGGAACCCAAAATTGTGACTGGGCTTGTCGATACCGCGAAATCGTGCCGCGATCCAAAACAGTACAGGCGCTCCACGCGCAATCGTAAATAAAGCAGTGAAGCATGGCATAAGTACAGGATAGTATAAAGCTCCAAACTACTTTGTGGCCCCGGTACAGTACTTTGAAATCAGGTACTAATCGATGGGGGTGCCCACACACCCCACCTGTGGTTAGCGCGCTCGATCTCGGAACAGGTGTCAAGAACTCGGGGTCCTACGGGACACCAGTGAGCGGTTAAAAACCAAATATTGTCTATTATCCACCGGTGCCTCTGCATTTACCTACTTCCAATTTTAGTTATTAAACGATAATTAAATCCATGATCATCTCCAACATTAAACATGCAGCATTACTCCAACAACTGTGGTACATCGACGGCGCGACACAACACCTGCGCAAGCAACTACGACTCGCAAGGCCGACTAGCTACCAAACAACAGGTAATAGGATGTGTCCAAGGCAATTTTTAGTGGCTCCAAGGGATATCACGGGTACGAAAACTAGAGCATCGCATCACAGATAGCAAAGATCAACAGGAGGAAGTAAAGACTATAAAAGTAAGATAGGTAGAAAGGGGGAGGATGCTCGCCTGAAAACATTGCCAAAGTTTCATCCGGAGATCGGGTAGACACTCGCATCAACTCATCGGCCTAATCCGTGAAGAAGCAAAGCACTAGTAGAAACACCGGATGCAATATTTAATACTATGGCAGAAGATCGGGCATGATGCATGTATGATGTATGAAATGACAAGGATGCAATGCGATTAGGCCATATTAAGCGGAACCGGGTACCGATAATTAATTGTCAAGTTCATGTTGTTTAGATACTCTGCAATTTAAATATTGTCTTAACATGGCAAAACATAGTACCGGTTCGCTACACAAATTTAAATGGGGCTAATATAAGACTAGATTCGCCCGTATATGGTCTCCATATTAATTATGAGGTGAATCGGCATAGTGCCCCAAACCACTAAACATGCATGCGAGTATGAACAATTTAATATGCAACAGGTGACAAATATCATATTATAAAAATAGGGTCTTAGAAAGGGGTCACACATAGGGAACTCGGCGATCTTGGGGTTCCGAGGGTTCGGGGGATCGGTCTTCGGGGTCTCGGACATCGGATCCATGTAGACGGTCATGGCGTCCGAGAAGGCGATCCTGACATCGGCGGCGGGTACTTATGGAGCTGATCTTGGCCAACGAGGAGATCAGATCACACGAATTGGATGGCCACACGATGATCGCCACATCCTCACTTCATTTCTTCTCGGGAACATGTGCAGGAACCAGCACAAGAAATTAGCAAACGAGAACAGAATAGAGGCACGGCCAACATCTCTGGACACAACAAGTTACATCTCTTAGGCGGGCCAGAGGCACGCGCATGAGGATGATGTGGCTGGGTCGACCTGGTCCTTGGGGGTAGGAAGCATCACGTGGAAGACATGACGGAGGTCATTGGTGACAGTCGGAAGCAGAGCACAACGATGTGGTACAGGAGACCGGCCGGAGCTGCAGGAACACGTGAACAAAGGAGGTCAGGTGCATAAATTGGCGGGAACACGCTGCTGCTGCGGGGCGACGCTTGCGAGAAGAGGAAGACCGACGGCGGCGCAGGCGCGGGGAACATGGCGTTCGGGACAAGCTCGAGAAGGAGGCATCTGCGCGGCGGTCGGAGGAAGCCTGGGCGCGGCCGAAGCTTGCGGGCGGCACGAAAGACGGGGCCCTGCGGAGGAGGGTCGGCGGCCCGGCGAGGAGCTTCACGGCGGAAGGAGGCCGACTGGCGAGGAGCTTCACGCGCGCACCTACGAGCTTGCGGAGCTTGCTGAAGGCCGCCGGAGGTCGAGCTGGCTACGCGGCCTGCAGGGGGGAGGTGAGGCGGGCGCCAGGCGAGGGAGGCCGGAGGACGACCGAGACGAGCACGAGGAGGCGCGATGAGGGTGAGCGGCCCTGGCAGGCGATGCCCGCGGGCGGAGGTGGGAGCGAGACCGCAGGAAGGAGGGCGCATCGAGGGGAGGTGGTTGATGGCGAGAGGAAGGAGACAGGGTGGGGGATTCGGGGTGAGAGGGAGGTGCGGGGTTCGGGAGAGGAGACCGAGTCGCGTGGGACCCACAGGAGAGAGGCAGCGAGTTGGAATGTGCGGGGAGCGGGCGCGGCGTGTCGCGCGTGTGGAGTGCAGCGGCGGCGGCAGGTGGGGTGGGGATCTGGGTGGTTGTGTGGGATTAGGGTTTGGTCCAGCCGGCTGGGCTTTTGGGCCTGGCCGGCTTTGGTTTAGGTTTAGTTCTTTATATATATATATATATTTGAAAATATTTTCTGTTTCCTGTTATTTTATTTAAAAATCATTTTGGTAATTATTTTTACATGATTTTAAACAGCAAGGATTATAAGTTGAATATAAAGAGATGTAATGTAGAAAACAATATAGGGTTTTGTGAAAATATTTTTAAGGACAATAACATGCATGTGAATATAATGATGATGCACGGAGATCATGCGATTTTCTAGTAGTGGATATTACCCGGGGTGCTACATAAATTCATCTTAGTTGCATAATCTAGAGAATTTACCTTTCTTCTCAAACCCTAAATTAAAAAAAGAAGAAAATTTGAAGTAGCACGTATTCACCCCCCCCCCTCTAGGTGCCCATACGATCCTTTCAGTGTCCATAACCCTGCCCAGGCCAAGCCGGAAGGGTAACCCTGCTAACGACGTCGATCTCAAACCTGTCAAATGTAGCATCCCAGTTGTCTAACACCTGTAATGCTACTTGTTCTAGTAATAAAAGGGCCACTTCCTACATATAATTGTTGCATCATCATCATGTCATGCTCATGTCATCATGCCACCTTGCATTTGAGCATCATATAAAACCCCTGCTTGTTGGTTCTTATCTCATGTGCATTAATAATTGGAGTTGCCTCTTGATATGGTATTTGGTTCTTGATATATTGTTAAATGCCCAAGTTGATTTGGGGGCATATCTCTTATTAACTCCACCACCTTTTATTTTCACCACCTTATAATTCCACCATCCAACTAAATATGAGCTTGGCATTTATGGGTTTACTTCTAGCTCATGTGGGTTGGGATGGATCCATTTCTTTTCCACATGTTCTCATCTTGGCATCATTTTGTTTTCACATTATTGATGCATGAGAGCCACATGGCCACCTTTGCATGCCTTGTGAGTGGGACCCCTTTTCCAACTTCCATATGTGTTGCTTCTGGGGTTATCATCATGTTGGGATATTTGTGGGCTTAATAAATATCTAGTGGCATATACACACTAGCAAGTCCCAAATATAATCCAATGTGATCATCTCCTCATACTCCACTTGGAATTCTTTCTAAAATCTTTTGCTTGGCTTATTCCACTTTTGGGAATGCATAATAATAATGCCATGTAATAATATTGTTTTCACAAGCATCAACATGGCAATAAATATTTTGCATGGGCCATGCAAATACCACCTTTTGCTTGTCCTTTGGTTTTTATTTGAATTTTGAGTGGATCATCTCTATCCCTATCTTTTCTTTGGGCTTGATCTAGGTTGATCATGCTTAAACCACATCACCTTTTCCTCTCTTTTCTAGTCTTGATCTTGTTGGGGTTTGGTTTGTGCTTGGCTTGATCTTGTCCAAAGAACACCCTAGCATCTAACCTTTTCCCCTCTAATCCTAGCTCTAAGCTAAACCCTAAAACCTACCCCCCCTCTCTCTCGGCCTCTCTTCTCTCACCAGCTGGCCCCACCATGCCACCTAGCTACCCCATCTAAGACAAACCCTACCCGAGCCATACCCCCTCTCCTCCCTACCCTAGCTCCAACCCTAGCCGAGGCTACCACCACCCCAACCCGTGCTCCTCCCTCCCCCTCTTTATCTCTCTGCCTGGGAGCCCCACACCGAGCCTGCCCCTGCCTCCTTGGCCTCGCCCCCTGGTCCCACCTGGAAGCCACCACCCTGCCTCCTCCCTCCCCATGTGCCGCTCAACCCATGCACGTGAGGAGAGAAAGGTGGCCGAGCCGACCTGCCCCTCCCCCACGCAAGCCCCACCTCACCCCCTCGTTCTTATCCACCCCACACCCCTCTGGCCTCTCCCCAGATCCACCCCGTAGCCTCCCCTCTCTCCCTCTTTCTCCCCCGCCTCCGGCTACCCTCTGAGCCACCCACCGTCGGCTCCTCCTCGCCCCGTTGTTCCTGGCGAGCCGCGCGTCCGTGGAGTGTCCTGGGAGCTCGAGAAGGATCCCCTGCATCGCCCTACACGCTCCAGCGAGGAGGAGGAGCACCCGAGCGCCGGTACCAGCGTGAGGCCGACGCGAAACCCTAGCCGGCCGTCTGTCTGCGTCCTCGTCGATCGCCTGCGCCTCGAGCCGAACCACCGCCACCGACAGCCTCGCGGTAAGCCCCTGACCCTCCCAGACATGCGCCGGCTCTGCATCGCTTCCTGTCGGCGGCGGGCGTTCCGTCGAGCACACTCCGTGCACCGGCGGCCACGCGCGTCCGCTAGCTCCCGCGCTGTCTAGGGCTTCATCTAGTCCGCGTCCGCCCTCCAGACAAACGCCCCAACCTACCGCAGCGGTACCCGCCTCCGCTAGCGCGCCCGCGTCGCAGGTTCGAAGCCCAGCGTCGCCACGCCGCGTGCCGCGTGCGTCAGAACAGAGCCAGGAAGAAAAACAGTGGCGCGGTGTTGTTTTGCACTTACCCCCCTCGCATTTTGTTGCATCAACCCGCGGTCCCTCGGAGCCCCACCTGTCGGTGTCTTTGGCGCTTTTGCAAAAAGGCTCCCGGGGATTCTGTGAATCAACCCGCGGTCCCCCTCCCTCTCAGCCGCTGGCGCGTGGGACCGCGAGTCCCTGGCCCCACCTGTATGCGTCTGTGAGTATATTAGGCTGGGTATAAAAGTAATTCAGTCTATCTGTTTAAATTCAAAAAAATTTCAAATTAATTCCAAATTCAATTTAAATTCTGTTTTCAAATAACTTTTCAAATATTAATCCAAATAATACAAATGTTATATGTTTCTGAACCAGAAAAATGTAAGGATTTCAAATATGTTGTTCAAACTACCTTTTGCACATTTAAAATTCCAAGTTGAGTTAAATTACAACCAATGCCACTGGAACTTAATAAATTAGTAACTTTTGTTTTATAACTCCGAATTTAGCAAATGATATGTCTAAAATGATCAGCTCGACGAGACCTTTCTGTTTATGCTATCCATGACTTCAATTGCAGCATGCATCATATAAATATAAAGTATACAGCAACTAATATGACAATAAAATGTGACCAAACCTTAATAAAATGACTTATTCTTGTATACCACACCTCACCCAAGCCATGCTACTTTATTGCCATGCAACTTGTGCATCATTCATCATGGCATGATTGTTTGCTTGACGCATTTTATTCATATGCTTGTGCTCTATATTTATGTTGGCCCTTGCTTGTTTGGTTCTTCTTTCGAATAGACGCTGAGCAGGGGATATATCAAGAGAACCAGGAGCACTACCCAGATCCGTCTCTCGCTTCCACCGAGCTGCCAGGCAAGCACTACCACATGCTTGCATACATACAGTACCTATTGCCTCTATCTTATTCTTGCATCATTGAGTCGCGATTGCATTAAACTGAATCCCAAGCATTGCATAGCCTTTACTTTAAACCCCACCAAGCTTGTTCCTCCATCCCATGAGCCTTTACTACAAGAGTTGTTTGAGCCATGCGAGTCGTAGAACAGCATGTGTAGGGTATGTGAGAGTCTGATGGATAACGAGGTACCTAAACAACTTAACCTGAGTAGTAATGGGATAACTAATGAAAGTGGCACCGGTGGGCAATATCTGCTATTTGGTTTTTCCTGCTCACTTGTGTCCCGTAGGACCCCGAGTACTTGATACCTGTTCCTTGATTTATCGCGCTATCCACATCCGGGAGGTATATGGGACCCCCCTGAGCCAGACCTTGATTCATTCTTCTTTCTTGGGGCCACAAACTAGTTTGAGGTTTTATTTATGATCCTGTACTTATGCCATGCTTTACTGCTTTATTTACGATTGTGCGATGGATCGCACACTGTACTGTTTAGGTAAGCGGAATGTTTTCGCGGTATCGACAAGCCCCGTTTGGGGTTCCCAGTCGTTTACAGCCATTGTCGCAGACCTTGAGTCCGTCTCGGAGCTAGCTTACTTCGTTGCGGGTCTACTCAATGGGGTGGCCCCCTGAAATATTTCTGAATCCTGTGATTGCTTTGTCGTGAAGGCCTCGTTGGGTTTTGATTTGGTTTTTCCGAGGTTGATCGAGTGTGTGTTGCTATTTGTGCACCCCTGCAGGGTAAAACTTTCTGAAAGTCGTGTCCGCGGTTATGGACGACTTGGAGCACAGTTTCTCGATCATAGACAAGCATAACTAAAGTACCGTTTTTAACTTGACTAAACAACTGACTAGTAAATAGTGCAACACTCATGGAATGGTTAATAAAATTGCCAACGGATGGGGGGTTGTTCGTCCGCTTCCTTGTTGGTAAGCGAGGAGGAGGATGGATCGGATGAAATTACTGTTATAACTGTTGCCATTGATTCACGGACATCCGTCTATCACTGGTTAGGCGGATGGTTAGCGTTTATCTATAGAACTGCTAGGGTTTATCTTTTGCTGCAATTGCGTCACCCCAGGTTGTGTCCCCTTTAGAGGCATAAAGACTTGCTGAGTACCCTTAGGGTCTCACACGATAAATTATTGGTTCAGATGAACAGGTACCCTCGCAGGACGGATACTGGGTGGAAGAGGCTGATGATGTTGGCAACGATCGTTCGGTGTAGAGATTCCGGGAACGGGGATCCGTGAGATCTGTGGGCGGGATGTGCTTATTTACATGGCATCTTATGCCGATTTGCTTCTTATCCGTACTCGGACTTGTTTTGCCGCTTCCGCTTGATACTCTGATGTGTGTTGTATGAGGAGTTATCCTAAACTATAGATTTATTCAGGATATTTGAATCTTGCCGTATGGCGTTGCTATATTTCCTTTCTTTTTAGATGGAATGGCTCTGATGTACTTTTGTATGGTGGCTTGCATACATACTCACTTGTGTATGTAGTTGATCCCTTCGCCTGCCGATTACGCCGCCCGTGCAGGTCCCGATGAATTGGAAGTGGTTGGGACGGCCGAAAGGTCTACCCGTGAGTGGCTTTTGGGGCCCCACCGTACTATTTCAACCACTGCCGTTCATCCAGGCTTGTATCTAGGAGCGTAATTCACCGAGGTAGTTACAATTGGTATCAGAGCCATCCCGACCTTCAGGGTTTCAGCCAAACGGTCGTTGTCAGTCTAGCAAATATTTTGGTAGTTATGTATACTAGGGAAAAACAAAAACGCGAGAGTAGGACTGCTTCCACTTTTCTTCTTACCCACCCACCCACCCTTTTCTGGTAAGGAAGTGCAACGTTTTCAATCCTCTTCTTAAAATTCAAACTAGGATTCACGTGTTCGGGGTTTCCGTAGTACCATAGGTTTTGTGTGTGTGAGTGTGTGTAATCCCTTGTCTATCTGTTGCATCCAAGTTGTTATCTAATCAGCCTTTGGTTATCAACTGTTGGTACATTCCATACCGGCAGGCTTTTGCAAACCGACGCAATCTATCTTACTCTTGTATCCGATGTTATCTTGTTTGGGTTGTTTGTTTCCGTAGTTACCAATCTTAGGTTCAACGTGAGAAGAAGGGGTTAGGATATGTGTTCCACTTATTCATGTGCGGAGTAATGATTTGAGTGCAGGATGGAGTCGCGACCATACCACTACTCTTATCATTCGCTTTTGTATATTGAATTGGTAGAGTCACTAATCTTGATTCGTTAAGTAATTTTGCGCATCTATTGGTATTTTAATGCCGAAATTTGTGGAAAATTTTTCTTTGATATATTTGTGTACCACACTCCTTTTCAGTCGTGTGCGATATGCTTAATATCTTCTAGGTGCTTTGAACTTTGTTGATATTTTAATATCATCTTAGTAAATTGTATCCTTTAATCTTGGTTAATTCCATCTTGGTACTATTTTGGATTATTATTATTCTCCATTATAGTACTGACTTGTGTTTTATATCAATCTCAGGATGGCTCCACCACGCCGTTCAGATGAGGACATACCACCAGAGTTGGGGGCCGCATTGTCAAACATAGCTAATGCCTTGGCAGCGATGCAGCAGAACCAGCAGCGCTTGGAAGAAAGTGTCAGAAGAAATGAGTTTGCTCCACTCCCTCCACCTCCCAAGCGAGGAGACATCAAGAGCTTCCTGAAATTCAACCCTCGTCAGTTTGATGTTTCCGATCGGCCACTGGATGCGGATGATTGGTTACGTGAGACGTCAAGGCTTCTTGAGACTGCTGATGTTCCTGAGCAGGAGTGGGTAAAGTGTGCTACTCACCTTCTAAAGGGAGATGCAGCTCTCTGGTGGGAAAATTACTTGAAGGCAAGCTGCACTGGTTTTCAGCCTACCTGGGGACAGTTCTCTGGAGCGTTCAAAGAGCAATTCCTATTAGAGATTGTCATGGAAAGGATGAAGGAAGCGTTTCTCAACCTAAAGCAAGGAAATGATAACGTCAACACCTACATCAGGAACTTCATGAATCTTTCTCGTTATGGTGGTGATGAGGTATCTGATGACAAGAAGAAGAAGAAGAGGATCAGGCAAGGCCTCAATGCATCGATCAAGTATGCAATCACACATGCAAGGCCGGCATCTTTCCTGGAACTACAGCACACAGCCTTGCAAGAGGAGGCAAGCAGGCAAGTGTTCGAGGAGTCCAAGAAACACAACAGGGATGCATCAAGCTCTTCGGTTATGACAGCTCCTTCTAAGCGGCGAGTCTGGGTTCCTAATACCCCACCGTCGCTCCCGGCTCCACCAAGACCTGCAAGTTACGCGTCAAGGCCACCAAACTTCACCACTGCGGCTCCCAGGGGCTACACCCACAACTACCCTGGAGCGCCTGGCGGAGTCCCTGGCTACGTTGCTCCACGTCCACCTGGTGCTTGTTACACGTGTGGAGATCCTGGACATCTGAGCGGGAACTGTCCGTTGAAGAACAAAGCTCTCCCTCCACCCCCGCCAAGATCTGCAGCAAGCTCTCCTACGGTTCGTGCACCACCACCTCGGGCTCTCAACATCAACACCAAGCCCGGGTCTACGGTTGCTCGTGCCAATTGTGTCAACGCCGCTCAAGCTGAGCACGCACCTGGAGTGGTGATGGGTATGCTTTCCGTTAACTCGGTCCCTGCACGAGTTTTGTTCGATTCTGGTGCATCGCATTCTTTTGTTTCTTTCAAGTTTGCAAGTGACAATGGGTTAGCGGCGGATCCTCTTCTTAAGAAGTTAATGGTCCTTTCTCCTGGAGCAAATATGATAGCATCTAAGATCAGTCATGGCAATCAAGTTGAGATTGGTGGCTCTTCGTTCCCGGCTTCCTTAATTGTTCTGGGCAATTCTGATATTGATGTCATCTTGGGCATGGATTGGTTGACGGCAAATGCAGCTGTGATTGATTGTGCTGAACGCTCGGTTTCTCTGAAGATTCCTGAAGGCCATATAGTCTTTTCTCCAAGTCTGACTCCTGCTGTCCAGCTTTTCTCTTTGGCGGCTCTGAATGATGATGCTATGGAAGCTATTCAGAGAGTCCCAGTGGTCTGTGAGTTTCCGGATGTTTTTCCTGAAGAGTTGCCAGATATGCCTCCAGATCGTGAGGTTGAGTTTGTGATTGAGCTTGAACCTGGAACGGCTCCTATCTCCAAGCGGCCTTATAAAATGGGTCCTGCTGAGTTGGCTAAACTCAAACGACAGCTTGATGAACAAGAGAAGTTGGGTTTCATTCAACACAGTACTTCTTCTTGGGGTAGCCCAGCAATCTTTGTGAAGAAGCAGGACAGGACTGATAGACTTTGTGTTGACTATCGGGCTCTCAATGCTAAAACCATCAAGAATAAATATCCCCTTCCGCGGATTAATGATCTCTTTGACCAGCTAGCTGGAGCTGTGGTATTCTCTAAGCTGGACTTGAGAAGTGGTTATCACCAAATCAAGATTCGCAAGGAAGATGTGCCTAAAACAGCTTTCACCACCCGCTATGGCCTGTATGAGTACACGGTGATGTCTTTCGGTCTCACCAACGCACCGGCTACCTTCTCGAGGCTTATGAACTCGGTCTTCATGGAGTACCTGGATAAGTTCGTTGTGGTCTATCTGGATGACATTCTGGTCTATTCTAAGTCCAAGGAAGAGCATGAAGAACACCTGCGGTGTGTCCTAAACAAGCTGCGCGAGAACCGCTTGTATGCAAAGTTCTCAAAGTGTGAGTTTTGGCTGCCTGAAGTAACCTATCTTGGTCATGTTATCTCTGCCAAGGGCATTGCAGTCAACCCGGAAACGGTAAAGACAATTGTCGAATGGCTTCCTCCGGCTAATGTAAAAGAAGTGCGGAGCTTCCTAGGTTTGGCTAGTTATTGTCGTCGCTTTCTTCAGAACTTTTCAAAGATAGCGAAGCCGCTTACCGATCTCCTCAAGAAAGGCAAGAAATACCTGTGGACTCCTGCGTGTCAAGCAAGCTTTGAGACACTCAAAGAGAAGCTCACTTCCACACCAGTCTTGGTTCCTCCGGATACATCTAAGCCGTTCCAGATATTCTGTGACGCCTCTTTGCAAGGATTGGGTGCGGTCCTTATGCAAGAAAAACAAGTGGTTGCTTATGCCTCTCGACAGTTGAAGACGCATGAGATCAAATATCCCACACATGACCTCGAGCTAGCAGCAGTTGTCTTTGCTTTGAAGCTATGGAGGCACTACTTGCTTGGCAACCGATGTGAGATCTTTTCTGACCACAAAAGTTTGAAGTATATCTTCACTCATCCTGATCTCAACCTTCGGCAGAGGAGATGGATCGAAGCAATCAATGACTTTGATGTGACCATCAACTACACACCGGGCAAAGCTAATGTCATGGCCGATGCTCTCAGCCGCAAAGCTTATGTCAACAACCTCATGATGGAAGAACAGCAACCTCTTTTGTGCAAGGAATTCCGTCAGCTCAACCTGGAAGTTGTGGAACAAGGGCATCTCTCGAACCTTCTGGCTACTCCTCTCTTGGAAGAACAGATTCGCTCTCGTCAGCTGGGTGACCCGCACACCAGAAACATCATCTCTAAACTTGAGCTTCCGAAGTATGAGTCCTTCCACGTCGATGATCAAGGCACGCTTTTCTTCGACCACCGGATGTTTGTTCCAAACTACCCGGGTTTGAGAGAGCAAGTTCTCAAGGAGGCGCATGATTCGGTTCTTTCTATCCATCCTGGCAGCACAAAGATGTACATGGACTTGAAAACACAGTATTGGTGGCCTGGTTTGAAACGATATTGTGCAAAGTATGTCTCGGAGTGTGATGTCTGCCGCAGAGTGAAAGCTGTCCATCAGAAACCTTTCGGTCTTCTACAGCCATTGAAACCCCCGGAATGGAAATGGGAGAAAGTAGAGATGGACTTCATCACTGGTTTTCCAAGGTCGCAGAAGGGCAACAATGCAATCTTTGTTGTCATCGACAGGCTTTCTAAATTGGCTCATTTCTTCCCCGTCAAGGAAACAATTTCTGGAATTCAGTTGGCTGAGCTCTATATCAACAGAATTGTCTCTCTGTATGGGGTTCCGCTTGAGATCAGTTCAGACCGTGGGAGCATCTTCACTTCCAAGTTCTGGGAAAGCTTTCAAAATGCTCTGGGAACAAAGTTGAACTTCAGCACTGCTTACCACCCTCAGTCGCAAGGACAAGTGGAAAGGATCAATCAGGTTCTGGAGGATATGCTTCGTGCTTGCGTCATCTCTTTTGGCATGAAGTGGGAGGAATGTCTTCCTTATGCTGAATTCTCCTACAACAACAGCTTCCAGAAGAGTCTGAAGATGGCACCATTCGAGGCTCTCTATGGTCGCAAGTGCAGAACTCCGATTGGTTGGTCAGGTGCAGGAGAAAGAATCTGGTTTGGCCCTGATATCGTAACTCAAGCAGAGGAGAAGGTGCATATCATTCTTGAGAACCTGAAGATTGCTCAAAGTCGTCAGAAGAGCAATTATGACAGGAAGCACACGGATATGGTGTATGTCCCTGGTGATCTCGTGTACCTTCGTGTCACTCCCATGAAAGGCACACACCGCTTTGGTATCAAAGGAAAGCTGGCTCCTAGATACATCGGTCCCTTCAAGATTCGTGGTAGAAGAGGAGAAGTTGCTTATGCCCTGGAGCTTCCGGAAAAACTCAAGGTCCATGATGTTTTCCACATCTCTCAGCTCAAGAAGTGCTTCAAAGATCCCGGCAGGACCGTGGATCATGAGCTAATCGATCTCCAAGAAGACCTCTCTTATCAAGAACACCCCACCAAAATCCTTGAGACCGCAGAAAGAAGGACTCGCAACAAGTCCATCAAGTTCTGCAAGGTGCAGTGGTCACACCATTCTGTTGATGAAGCCACTTGGGAGCGTGAAGATGAACTCCGTGCCAACTATCCTACCCTCTTTGTGTCTTCTTCTTCTTCCTAGAATCTCGGGGCGAGATTCCTGTTTAGTGGGGGAGAGTTGTAGCATCCCAGTTGTCTAACACCTGTAATGCTACTTGTTCTAGTAATAAAAGGGCCACTTCCTACATATAATTGTTGCATCATCATCATGTCATGCTCATGTCATCATGCCACCTTGCATTTGAGCATCATATAAAACCCCTGCTTGTTGGTTCTTATCTCATGTGCATTAATAATTGGAGTTGCCTCTTGATATGGTATTTGGTTCTTGATATATTGTTAAATGCCCAAGTTGATTTGGGGGCATATCTCTTATTAACTCCACCACCTTTTCTTTTCACCACCTTATAATTCCACCATCCAACTAAATATGAGCTTGGCATTTATGGGTTTACTTCTAGCTCATGTGGGTTGGGATGGATCCATTTCTTTTCCACATGTTCTCATCTTGGCATCATTTTGTTTTCACATTATTGATGCATGAGAGCCACATGGCCACCTTTGCATGCCTTGTGAGTGGGACCCCTTTTCCAACTTCCATATGTGTTGCTTCTGGGGTTATCATCATGTTGGGATATTTGTGGGCTTAATAAATATCTAGTGGCATATACACACTAGCAAGTCCCAAATATAATCCAATGTGATCATCTCCTCATACTCCACTTGGAATTCTTTCTAAAATCTTTTGCTTGGCTTATTCCACTTTTGGGAATGCATAATAATAATGCCATGTAATAATATTGTTTTCACAAGCATCAACATGGCAATAAATATTTTGCATGGGCCATGCAAATACCACCTTTTGCTTGTCCTTTGGTTTTTATTTGAATTTTGAGTGGATCATCTCTATCCCTATCTTTTCTTTGGGCTTGATCTAGGTTGATCATGCTTAAACCACATCACCTTTTCCTCTCTTTTCTAGTCTTGATCTTGTTGGGGTTTGGTTTGTGCTTGGCTTGATCTTGTCCAAAGAACACCCTAGCATCTAACCTTTTCCCCTCTAATCCTAGCTCTAAGCTAAACCCTAAAACCTACCCCCCTCTCTCTCGGCCTCTCTTCTCTCACCAGCTGGCCCCACCATGCCACCTAGCTACCCCATCTAAGACAAACCCTACCCGAGCCATACCCCCTCTCCTCCCTACCCTAGCTCCAACCCTAGCCGAGGCTACCACCACCCCAACCCGAGCTCCTCCCTCCCCCTCTTTATCTCTCTGCCTGGGAGCCCCACACCGAGCCTGCCCCTGCCTCCTTGGCCTCGCCCCCTGGTCCCACCTGGAAGCCACCCCCTGCCTCCTCCCTCCCCATGTGCCGCTCGACCCATGCACGTGAGGAGAGAAAGGTGGCCGAGCCGACCTGCCCCTCCCCCACGCAAGCCCCACCTCACCCCCTCGTTCTTATCCACCCCACACCCCTCTGGCCTCTCCCCAGATCCACCCCGTAGCCTCCCCTCTCTCCCTCTTTCTCCCCCGCCTCCGGCTACCCTCTGAGCCACCCACCGTCGGCTCCTCCTCGCCCCGTTGTTCCTGGCGAGCCGCGCGTCCGTGGAGTGTCCTGGGAGCTCGAGAAGGATCCCCTGCATCGCCCTACACGCTCCAGCGAGGAGGAGGAGCACCCGAGCGCCGGTACCAGCGTGAGGCCGACGCGAAACCCTAGCCGGCCGTCTGTCTGCGTCCTCGTCGATCGCCTGCGCCTCGAGCCGAACCACCGCCACCGACAGCCTCGCGGTAAGCCCCTGACCCTCCCAGACATGCGCCAGCTCTGCATCGCTTCCTGTCGGTGGCGGGCGTTCCGTCGAGCACACTCCGTGCACCGGCGGCCACGCGCGTCCGCTAGCTCCCGCGCCGTCTAGGGCTTCATCTAGTCTGCGTCCGCCCTCCAGACAAACGCCCCAACCTACCGCAGCGGTACCCGCCTCCGCTAGCGCGCCCGCGTCGCAGGTTCGAAGCCCAGCGTCGCCACGCCGCGCGCCGCGTGCGTCAGAACAGAGCCAGGAAGAAAAACAGTGGCGCGGCGTTGTTTTGCACTTACCCCCCCTCGCGTTTTGTTGCGTCAACCCGCGGTCCCTCGGAGCCCCACCTGTCGGTGTCTTTGGCGCTTTTGCAAAAAGGCTCCCGGGGATTCTGTGAATCAACCCGCGGTCCCCCTCCCTCTCAGCCGCTGGCGCGTGGGACCGCGAGTCCCTGGCCCCACCTGTATGCGTCTGTGAGTATATTAGGCTGGGTATAAAAGTAATTCAGTCTATCTGTTTAAATTCAAATTTTTTTCAAATTAATTCCAAATTCAATTTAAATTCTGTTTTCAAATAACTTTTCAAATATTAATCCAAATAATACAAATGTTATATGTTTCTGAACCAGAAAAATGTAAGGATTTCAAATATGCTGTTCAAACTACCTTTTGCACATTTAAAATTCCAAGTTGAGTTAAATTACAACCAATGCCACTGGAACTTAATAAATTAGTAACTTTTGTTTTATAACTCCGAATTTAGCAAATGATATGTCTAAAATGATCAGCTCGACGAGACCTTTCTGTTTATGCTATCCATGACTTCAATTGCAGCATGCATCATATAAATATAAAGTATACAGCAACTAATATGACAATAAAATGTGACCAAACCTTAATAAAATGACTTATTCTTGTATACCACACCTCACCCAAGCCATGCTACTTTATTGCCATGCAACTTGTGCATCATTCATCATGGCATGATTGTTTGCTTGATGCATTTTATTCATATGCTTGTGCTCTATATTTATGTTGGCCCTTGCTTGTTTGGTTCTTCTTTCGAATAGACGCTGAGCAGGGGATATATCAAGAGAACCAGGAGCACTACCCAGATCCGTCTCTCGCTTCCACCGAGCTGCCAGGCAAGCACTACCACATGCTTGCATACATACAGTACCTATTGCCTCTATCTTATTCTTGCATCATTGAGTCGCGATTGCATTAAACTGAATCCCAAGCATTGCATAGCCTTTACTTTAAACCCCACCAAGCTTGTTCCTCCATCCCATGAGCCTTTACTACAGGAGTTGTTTGAGCCATGCGAGTCGTAGAACAGCATGTGTAGGGTATGTGAGAGTCTGATGGATAACGAGGTACCTAAACAACTTAACCTGAGTAGTAATGGGATAACTAATGAAAGTGGCACCGGTGGGCAATATCTGCTATTTGGTTTTTCCTCTCACTTGTGTCCCGTAGGACCCCGAGTACTTGATACCTGTTCCTTGATTTATCGCGCTATCCACATTCGGGAGGTATATGGGACCCCCCTGAGCCAGAGCTTGATTCATTCTTCTTTCTTGGGGCCACAAACTAGTTTGAGGTTTTATTTACGATCCTGTACTTATGCCATGCTTTACTGCTTTATTTACGATTGTGCGATGGATCGCACACTGTACTGTTTAGGTAAGCTGAATGTTTTCGCGGTATCGACAAGCCCCGTTTGGGGTTCCCAGTCGTTTACAGCCATTGTCGCAGACCTTGAGTCCGTCTCGGAGCTAGCTTACTTCGTTGCGGGTCTACTCAATGGGGTGGCCCCCTGAAATATTTCTGAATCCTGTGATTGCTTTGTCGTGAAGGCCTCGTTGGGTTTTGATTTGGTTTTTCCGAGGTTGATCGAGTGTGTGTTGCTATTTGTGCACCCCTGCAGGGTAAAACTTTCTGAAAGCCGTGTCCGCGGTTATGGACGACTTGGAGCACAGTTTCTCGATCATAGACAAGCATAACTAAAGTACCGTTTTTAACTTGACTAAACAACTGACTAGTAAATAGTGCAACACTCATGGAATGGTTAATAAAATTGCCAACGGATGGGGGGTTGTTCGTCCGCTTCCTCGTTGGTAAGCGAGGAGGAGGATGGATCGGATGAAATTACTGTTATAACTGTTGCCATTGATTCACGGACATCCGTCTATCACTGGTTAGGCGGATGGTTAGCGTTTATCTATAGAACTGCTAGGGTTTATCTTTTGCTGCAATTGCGTCACCCCAGGTTGTGTCCCCTTTAGAGGCATAAAGACTTGCTGAGTACCCTTAGGGTCTCACACGATAAATTATTGGTTCAGATGAACAGGTACCCTCGCAGGACGGATACTGGGTGGAAGAGGCTGATGATGTTGGCAACGATCGTTCGGTGTAGAGATTCCGGGAACGGGGATCCGTGAGATCTGTGGGCGGGATGTGCTTATTTACATGGCATCTTATGCCGATTTGCTTCTTATCCGTACTCGGACTTGTTTTGCCGCTTCCGCTTGATACTCTGATGTGTGTTGTATGAGGAGTTATCCTAAACTATAGATTTATTCAGGATATTTGAATCTTGCCGTATGGCGTTGCTATATTTCCTTTCTTTTTAGATGGAATGGATCTGATGTACTTTTGTATGGTGGCTTGCATACATACTCACTTGTGTATGTAGTTGATCCCTTCGCCTGCCGATTACGCCGCCCGTGCAGGTCCCGATGAATTGGAAGTGGTTGGGACGGCCGAATGGTCTACCCGTGAGTGGCTTTTGGGGCCCCACCGTACTATTTCAACCACTGCCGTTCATCCAGGCTTGTATCTAGGAGCGTAATTCACCGAGGTAGTTACATCAAACAAAAAAGGTGCCGACAAAGGGCAAAGGAAAAAGGGGAGCGGTCAGTACTAAGGCCCGTACCCGGCGAGTCTTAGAATTCGGCGGCTCTCTCCTACATAGGTATGGTGGACTGAAATGACAGCGAAGCATGCGCTAAGCAACCTATAGAGACTCAATATACAACTATTGGCTAGCAGAGAAAGATGATAAAGACCTATCCGGATCCAACCTGATACTACCACCAAACATACCCATCCTAGTATTTCCCCCTTAAGACCAAATGAGGAAGTCAAGCCGAGGAAACTCACACGATTAGTTGTTTTAATCATTCTTTCCTTGGTGGTTATCCAACTTATTAGTCATATCAGAAACAACTCAAATTATAGCAGTAAACTTTAGTTATAGTTGTCTATGATCGAGATACTATGCTCCAAGTCTTCCATAACCGCGGACATGGCTTTTCGAAAAGATTTAACCCTGCAGGGGTGCACCAAAGTTTCCACACGCACTTTGACCCTTGTTGCCAGATCAATTAACATACTTCCATAGGTATGTCAGTGGGGCCTAGGACACGACGCTTTTCCAGACACAAAGAAAGTACATGGGGGCCACCCGAAAGAGCTACCTGTATGAGGTATAGCTAATCCTCCTCGTACGGACCCTGAGGTTGCATGCACTTGTCACGCGAGCAGAGGTCATATACAAAATATTCTCGTGACAGAGTGCCGCTCCTACGCAACAGTAATAAACTCTCATCAAGCAATAGGTAATAAACATGGCATAACATGGCATACATGGCATAACATGGCATGAAAACTTCAAACTAGTTTGTGGCCCCAGTTCAGTACTTTAGAATCAGGTACTAAGCCGATAGGGGTGCCCACACACGCCACATGTGGTTAGCGCGCTCAGTCTTGGAACAGGTGTCAAGAACTCCGGTTCGAACTGGACACAAGTGGGCGGTTAACAACCAAATCTCAACTATTACCCACCGGTGCCTCTTCATTAGTTATACCCATTTTAATATTTAAGTAACCAGCTATAATTAAAATCACGATCATTTCCACCTTTATAAATATGCCAACCCCAACATCAGTGGAACATCAACGACACGAAGCAGCACCTGAGAAAACGACTACGACTCGCAAGGCCAACTGTCTAACCAAACAACATGCAATAGGAGGTGTCCACGATTTATCCGATAATCGGGTCGACTCTCACATCAACACATCCGCCTAATCCATGAAGAAGCAAGAAACTAAAAGAAACACCGGATGCACTATTTAATACTACGGCAAAAGATCGGTCATAATACATGACATGACAAAGATGCGATGAAATTAGGCAATATTAAACGGAACCAGGGTCCCGATAATTTATTAGATGGTTCATGTTGTTTAGCTACCCGCAATTTAAATATTGTCTTATCAAAGAAAAAAATGGCATTGGTTTGCTATACAAATATAAATGGGGCCAATATAAGTTTAGAAAAGCCCTCGTATCCATATTTAATTATTAGGTGAAATGATTAATTACCCCAAATCACAAAAATATGTATGCGACATGAACAATTTAAATGAAACAAATCGATGAATAGTAATTTATAAAAATAGGGTCTCGGAAAAGGGGCACACTTAGGGGTTTCGGCGAACTTGATTTCGAGGGATCGACGGGTTCAGTATCCTGATTGGGGCGTTGGGGTCTCGGCGTTCATGAAGGTGACTTCGGCGCTCCGCGGTCTTCGGACGCCGGGATGGAGAACATGGTGGTTCCGTGAAGAAGACCTTGAGAGAAGAATCGTCGTCTTTGAGTTGGTGTCGAGGATCTCAAAATTCCTTGTTTGTTTGCCGGTGGTGAACTTGGATCATCGTTGGGCCAGAAGTAGCCGATATTATCGTAACCGAGCCGCAACAACAACAACAACAACAACAACAACAACAACAACAACAACAACAACAACAACAACAACAACAACAACAACAACAACAACAACAACAACAACAACAACAACAACAACAACAACAACAACAACAACAACAACAACAACAACAACAACAACAACAACAACAACAACAACAACAACAACAACAACAACAACAACAACAACAACAACAACAACAACAACAACAACAACAACAACAACAACAACAACAACACATCACCACTTCACACCGTAGTAGACCACCGAATAGTCGTCAATTACTCATACAACCCCACCATTCCCACATCATCACACCTCATCCATCAGCAAAGCCACACTACACCAAAATGCCATCACGGGGTCACAACATCCGAACAACATTGGCAACAGACCAAGGCATCCGAAGCATGACGCCTGAAGATCAATGACCGGTGCGCTCACGCCAGAGGAAGACGCGCGAACGCAGGCAAACTAGCAACAGAGGAAGGACTCGCGGGCGATAGTACACGCGTGGCTCGCGGTGAGAGGCGGCGCCGACGGCGGACAGAGGCAGAGAGGCGATGGTGTGACGCGGTGCCAGTAGGCGGTCGTAGAGGGGCCTGCAAGGGTGGAGATGAGCGCACGGCGAAGGTCGTGGGCGGCTCGAGGAGAGAGGTGGCGGGGCATAGGGCGAGGGCGCCCTGCAGGGGCGGCCGGTGCCGCAGCAGAGGAAGGCGTCCCTGGTGGCTAAGGAGACCGGGCCGCGGCGGGGTTGGGTTGCAGAAGACGGCCACGGCAAGGGCTCTGGCGACGGGAAGTGAGGCGGGCTAGCTGGAGGAGGCCGACACGGAGGCCGGCGGTGCCGAGAAAGGCGCTGCAGAGCTTGCGAGGGGAGAGGAGAGGAGCTCGGAGAGGGCGACGAGGGACACAGGATCGCGACTGTAGAGGAAGGAGCGACGTAGGGTAAGGAGGGATCAAGGAGAGGCATGGCATCGGGACGAGATCGTGGGAATACGTGCGGGGTGGTTGCGGCCTGGGAAACGCGGTGAACAGGATGGGCCCGAGGGATACGCGGGTGGGGAGTGCGCGGGCGACGCGGTCAGCGAGGCTGGACGGTTCAAGGAACGCGTCGCGGGTGGGGCCCCGGCAGTGCGGGCAGGAGCATGCCACGCGGGAAAATAGGCGGGCATACGCCGCTGCTGGGGTGTTGCGTTGAATCGGGGGCGGCGGCTGCAGGTGGGGAGTAGGTGGGACTAGGATAGGATTAGGGTTTCAGCTAGGTAGGGCTTGGGGGTTTGGTAGGTCAGGGTTCAGCCGGCTGGGTTTGGCGGACTGCCTCCCGTAAAACACTTTATTATTTGTTATTTTTTGAAATATTTTTTAAATACTTTTTAGTGAAATAAAATATTTGAACAGACCAAGGTTTTAGTTTGATATTTAAAGGAGAGGAATAATTAGAAAGCAATATAGACTTAAAAAATAGTTTTATGTAAAATATATGCATGATGTTATGATGATGCACAAAAAATAAACAACAGACAACTTCTGGTAGAGGTTTTACTCGGGGTGCTACACGTTTTGCAAAGAGTTGGAAAAGGGCGTCCGACTTGTTGGGACTAGTACGTATTGATGTATGTGGACCAATGACACGATAGCCAGGGATGGTTATGAGTACTTCATTACATTCACTGATGATTTGAGTCAGTATGGATATATCTATTTGATGAAACATAACTCGGAAGCCTTTGAAAAGTTCAAAAAATTCTAGAATGAAGTACGGAATCAACTCGGCAAGAAAATAAAGTTGCTTCGGTCGGACCAAGGAGGCGAGTACTTGAGCCATGAGTTTTATGACCATTTGAAAGGTTGTGGAATACTTCCCCAACTTCCTCCGTCGAGAACGCTGCGGAGGAATGGTGTGTCGAAAAGGAGGAATCGGACCTTGTTCATTTTGGGGTTATTATCTAGAAATAGCGGCATTCACACTAAACAAAGTACCATTAACGTCGGTAGAGAGACACCGCATGATATGTGGACAGGCAAAAGGCCGAGTTTGTCTTTTCTTAAGATTTGAGGTTGTGAAGCATTTGTCAAGCGACTTCAGTCGGACAAGCTTATGGCTAAGTCGGATAAGTTTATTTTCGTGGGGTATCCGAGGGAAACCTTGGGTTACTACTTCTATAACCGAGAAGAGGGCAAAGTGTTTGTCGCTCGGAACGGTGTCTTTCTAGCGAAAGAGTTTCTCAATCGGGGAGTCAGTGGGAGCACGGTGCAGCTCAGAGAAATTCGAGAGGAACCGTCTAGTAGCGGGACGCAAAAACCTTGGAGCTTGAGCCGGTCATGATAGCTGAGCCGGCAGTAGCACATGTACTACGAAGATCGGCAAAATTACAAAGTGTTCGTGATGTGTTACTGTTAGACAGTGATGAGCCGACAAATTATTCGGAAGCAATGGTGGGATCTGATTTCGAGTCATAGCTTGGAGCCATGAGATCCAAGTTAAAATCCTTGGATGAAAATCAAGTTTGTAACTTGGTTGATCTACCAAACGTTGCAAGACCCGTTGAGTGCAAATGGGTCTTTAAGAAGAAAACTGATATTGATGGAAATATTTCCGTCTATAAAGCACATCTTGTCGCGAAGGGGTTCCGACAAGTTCAAGGAGTTGATTACGACGAGACTTTCTCGCCCGTAGTGATGTGGACATCCCTACTATTGATACAACCGTTGTACCTACAGCAACACACATACAAGGACCCATCACAAGATCTCGTGCCAAACAACTTAACTATCAGGTATTTTCGTTTCTTGGAACTATTCCTCACATACATGAGAATATGATGCTGCCTAAATCAGATATATTTCTTACTCTTAGGAATGATGGACCAAGCATGGATGAGAGGGACAAGCATTGGAGCATGGCCATGCATGGAGATGGCAGTAAGCATGTGATGATCCAAGAGAAGGCCACGGATGAATATTTCAGAACTTTGAGGCCACCATAATGAAGAAAGAAGGCTTGGACGAAATATTCAAGATCAATACTTTACGAATTCGTCCATAGCTTAATATGGTGTTGCGACACCTTTATTTTGGGCCAGGCCCATGTAATTTTCGCAGGATTTTAATTAGCCACTTTTTAGAGTCCGTATTTGAGGGGAAAAGGACTTTTAGGGTTGGATTCGGCCACCACTTCCATGGCTGGCCGAAACCCCACCTTTTCGCCCTTAAATACGCCCCATAGCCGAACCTCTAGACTCGGATTTTGTTTAGACATTAAGTTAGCCATCATAGCAACTTCGCCAAGGCTCGAGCGTCGCAGAGGCCTCTTGTACTTCGCGCCTATTCAGGATCCCACCTCTTCAATAAAGCTTTCCTCTTAATCTGCAATATCTTGATTGCAATATTGGTTCTTACTTGTTCTCGATTTCAGGTAGGAATTAAGACCCTCGCTGGTCAGTCTGATCGTGTTCACGCAGGATCGGTAACCTCCAGAAGATTGGCCTAGCGATTGCATTGGCGCTCGTGCTCGCACGTGTAGTCGGATCGTCAAGCCCGAACTCCAACAAATCGAATATCGCTATCTCATCGAAAGATCGGACACCTTTGCCCTATCAAGTGGTATCAGATTTCAGGTTACTCGGTGAGATTTTACTGTTTTCGTAGATTAGATCTGTTTTTACCTATAAACCCACGAAAAAGCCAAAAACACAGTTAGAGTTTAGATCCATCCCATAACCAATCTACGCCTCACATTATCTTTTCAGTTTTTGCATTGTTGAATTTGTGTCTACATCGTCGCGTCGAGTTGCTGGTCTTAGTGTCTCGTCCCTTAGAGTTTCGAGTTCTGATCATAGTAGTCACCACCACACTCGCCGATCATCGCCACCATATTCTGCCACCATATTCCGCCGCCATATTCTGCCACCATAAACCCTAATACTCCGCCACCTACCGTGACACAGATCCGATCAGTTTCCTGCCGTGGTACGAGTCCGAGTAGAGTTATTGTTTCCTAGTTATTTATTTTTACTTTCCTTCTTTGTTGTTTCCGTGTTAAGTTAAAGTACGTGTCGAGTTAAGAGTCCGGTCGTAAGTCCAGAAGGAGAGCAAAAAAAAAAGTCTGGAACCGCCTCCGAAAAAAAATTCTGGCTATACTGTTTTTCGACCCCGGGGATCACTTTTCTCCATCGGCCGTTATAGCGATATTTTTTTGGCGTCTGCGCGCTTTCTGGAGCAAAATAAAAAATTTCGAAATTTTTTTTTGGGTCTAACCTCTTTTTAGACCCCGTAGATCAGTTCTAGACACTCGCCATCATAGTGATTTTTCACCTCTCGGTTCGCTTTTCAGGGTACCATATCATCATACGTTGCTTGTTGTGTCGCGTCGTGACATCGTTGGTGATCTAGGCTCGCGTCTCTAGTACGGTCTAGCCTAGGACCAGCACAGTACCGTCGTTGAGCATTCTTTCAACTTTTGCATTGCTGTTTTGATAATTGCTAACCCCTTTTGCTAAGCCTTCCCAGAGCTCCACAGATACTCTCCACGTGCGGTGTTTCGACTCCTGGTAATCGCTTGGTTCAATCTCTGGACCCACTGATCCTCGTGGTTGCACATTGCCTTTTCCTGCTGTTTGGTAAGAACTTGTAAGAGCTTCGTATATTGCTTGACGGATTACGCGTGACTTCCACCATATTTCCGTACTATATACCTGTGCTTTTTAAGGACTAACCATGACAGATACTTCGCGGAACCCTGCCACAATGACGAACGAGGAACTACATGCCCACTTCTCCGCGCTCTTGGTCAGTCACGCTGAAGACGTGGATACGCGCCTCGGGGAGTTTGACACCAAGCTCACCAACGCCGTGGACAAGATCGATGGACTCGAGAAATCCTTCAACGCCAAGCTTGACGTTCGGTTCAAGGAGCTTTTGAACCGATTGCCCGCACCCGCACCGGCACCCACACATGGAGCACGGCGCATTCCGATCACGGGTCGGACTGCTGGTTCGGCTGCCGCCGCACCCCCGGCGGCTACTGCTGCGGCTGACGCTCCTCAGACTTCCGCCGCGGCTGCTGCTGCGACATTGGGGACAGACGACGGGTACTACTACGACCCCGACGACGACGATCTATTTGACGAGGAGGTTGAACAACCTCCACAGGTACCTGCTGGCCGTCCCCGACATTACTACCGCAACGCTCGACCACCGGTACGTGATGATGATCATGTTGCAAAGCTTAAATTAAATATTCCATCTTTTGAGGGTAAATATAATCCTGATGCATATCTTACATGGGAGATGGAAGTAGAACAACGTTTTGCATGCTTAAAATATCCTGAGAATATGCGTGTTGGTGCTGCTACATGTGAATTTACTAAATTTGCTTCCCTTTGGTGGTCTGAGTATTGTCGCTTAAATCCTACTACTATTCCTAGTACTTGGACTGCTTTAAAAACTGCTATGCGTGTTCGTTTTGTACCTCCTACTTATCAACGTGATTTACTAAAAAATCTGACACGTTTAGAGCAAGGGAAAAATTCTGTAGAAGAGTATTATCAGGAATTGCAAACGGGGATGGTTCGGTGTGGTCTTGTTGAATCTAATGAACAAATGCTTGCACGTTTCTTTGGTGGATTAAACAAGGACATTCAGCACATCTTAGATTATAAGGAATATAATTCTATCACTCGTTTGTTTCATCTTTCTTGCAAAGCTGAACGTGAAGTGCAGGATCGCCAAACACCATGGAGGAGGACTAATAATTCTGCAGGTCGCACATCCACTTGGACATCCCGACAATCAGTGCCTCCTCGTGATTCGCCACCAGCTACTACCACATCCAAGGCCACCACAAGATTTCCAGCTGCTCCTCCACCATCATCCAATGCTCCTGCTCGTAGTGCATCTTCTATGGCTTCCACGGGTAAGACAAAGGATATACAATGCCGCAAGTGCTGGGGTTTTGGTCATATTGAGAGACAGTGCACAACACAACGTGTGATGATGGTGCGAGAAGATGGTCAGTACGATTCAGCAAGTGACTTTGATAAAGATACACTAGCCCTTATTTCTGCTCGAGATGGAGACAATTCTGATGCTGATGAAGAGACAGAGGTAATGGGAGCTGAAGCTGCTGATCAATACAGGAGCTTAATTACACAACGTGTGTTGAGTGTGCAATTGAGCAAATCTGAGCAAGATCAACGCCACAACCTGTTCCAAACACGTGGTGTTGTCAAGGAAAGAGCTATACGGATCATCATTGATGGAGGGAGTTGTAATAATCTGGCCAGTGTTGACATGGTAGAGAAGCTTGCGCTTCCAACAAGACAACGCCCACATTCATATTACATCCAATGGTTTGAGAGTTCTCGCAAGATCAAGGTAACAAGAATGGTACGCGTACATTTTACTATTGGTACATATTCTAATTTTGTTGATTGTGATGTTGTACCTATGCAAGCTTGTTCTTTGTTACTTGGTAGACCATGGCAATTTGATAGAGAATCTGTTCATAATGGCAAAACTAATCACTATTCTCTTGTGCATGATGGAAAGAAAATTGGTCAAAAACCTATGACTCCTGAACAGATTTTAAAAGATGATCTTGCTAGAGCTAGTAGAGCTAAAACTGAGGAGAAAAATAAAAGTGAGAATCAGATTGTTGCTGCGGATTTTATACCACCAAAGAACACTAAATCTGATTCTACACATGCTACTGAAATTCGTTTGAAGAGTCCATGTATGCTTGCAAATAAAATTGATATTGCTGAACTAGATGTAACCAATACTCAATGTTATGCAATTGTCTGCAAAGAGGTTTTGTTTTTATTTGAGGATATGCCTCCTTCTTTGCCACCCGCTATTGCTAACCTTTTGCAGGAATATGAGGACGTCTTTCCCACTGAGCTGCCACCAGGACTACCTCCTATTAGAGGAATTGAGCACCAAATTGATCTAATTCCTGGTGCCACGTTGCCCAACCGCGCGCCATATAGAACCAATCCAGAGGAGACAAAGGAGATACAACGCCAAATTCAGGAACTACTCGACGGAGATCATATTCGTGAGTCCCTTAGTCCCTGTGTTGTTCCTATTATTTTGGTACCTAAGAAAGATGGTTCTTCGCGCATGTGTACTGATTGTAGAGCTATCAATAATATTACTATTCGATATCGTCATCCTATTCCACGTTTAGATGACATGCTTGATGAATTGAGTGGCTCTACCATGTTTTCTAAAGTTGATTTGCGTAGTGGTTACCACCAGATTTGTATGAAATTAGGAGATGAATGGAAAACAGCATTTAAAACTAAGTTCGGTTTATATAAGTGGTTAGTAATGTCGTTTGGTTTAACTAATGCACCTAGCACTTTCATGAGATTAATGAACGAAGTTTTACGTGCTTTCATTGGACGTTTTGTGGTAGTCTACTTTGATGATATTCTGATTTATAGCAAATCTTTAGAGGATCATTTGGACCATTTACGTGCTGTTTTTAATGCTTTACGTGATGCACGTTTGTTTGGTAACCTTGAGAAGTGCACCTTTTGCACCAATCGAGTTGCGTTTCTTGGCTATGTTGTTACATCACAGGGTATTAAAGTGGATCCAGCCAAGATTGAAGCTATTGAGAATTGGCCGCAGCCCAAGACGGTCACACAAGTGAGGAGTTTTCTTGGCCTCGCTGGTTTTTATAGGCGCTTTGTCAAAGATTTTGGATCAATTGCCGCGCCGCTGAATGAGCTTACCAAGAAGGATGTGCCCTTTGTTTGGGGCGATGCACAACAACAGGCCTTCGTCATATTGAAAGATAAGCTAACACATGCTCCCTTACTCCAACTTCCTGATTTTACTAAGACTTTTGAGCTTGAATGTGATGCTAGTGGAATTGGTTTGGGAGGGGTGTTATTACAAGAGGGAAAACCTGTTGCATATTTTAGTGAGAAATTGAGTGGGGCTAGTCTGAACTATTCTACTTATGATAAAGAATTATATGCGTTGGTTCGGACATTAGAAACTTGGCAACATTATCTATGGCCTAAAGAGTTTGTTATTCATTCTGATCATGAATCTTTGAAGCATATTCGTAGTCAAGCTAAGTTGAATCGTCGTCATGCAAAGTGGGTTGAATTTATTGAGACTTTTCCTTATGTTATCAAACACAAAAAGGGTAAAGATAATATTACTGCTGATGCTTTGTCACGCCGTTATGCTTTGTTATCTCAACTTGACTTCAAAATATTTGGATTGGAAACTATTAAGGAACAATATGTGCATGATGCTGAATTTAAAGATGTGTTGCAGAATTGTAGAGATGGTAGAACTTGGAACAAGTTCGTCTTCAATGATGGATTTGTGTTCCGTGCTAACAAACTATGCATTCCAGATAGCTCTGTTCGTCTTTTGTTGTTACAGGAGGCGCATGGAGGAGGATTGATGGGACACTTTGGTGTCAAGAAGACGGAGGATGTTCTTGCTGCACACTTCTTTTGGCCACGTATGCGTCGAGATGTTGAGAGATTTGTGGCTCGCTGCACTACTTGTCAAAAAGCTAAGTCTCGCCTTAATCCACATGGTTTATATATGCCTCTTCCTGTTCCTAGTGTTCCTTGGGAGGATATTTCTATGGACTTTGTTTTGGGATTGCCACGAACACAGAAGGGGAGGGATAGTTTTTTGTTGTTGTGGATCGGTTTTCTAAGATGGCACACTTTATTCCTTGTCATAAAACGGATGATGCTGCGCATATTGCTGATTTGTTCTTTCGTGAAATTGTTCGTTTGCATGGTGTGCCAAATACTATAGTCTCTGATCGTGATACTAAATTTCTTAGCCACTTTTGGAGATGTTTATGGGCTAAGTTGGGGACTAAATTGCTCTTTAGTACTACATGTCATCCCCAAACTGATGGTCAAACTGAAGTAGTAAATAGAACTTTGTCTACTATGTTATGGGCTGTTTTAAAGAAGAACTTAAAATTGTGGGAAGAGTGTTTACCTCATATAGAATTTGCTTATAATCGTTCATTGCATTCTACGAAAAAGATGTGCCCATTTGAGATTGTGTATGGTTTTGTTCCTCGTGCACCTATTGATTTATTGCCTTTACCTTCTTCGGTGCAACATAATTTGGATGCTACACAACGCGCTGAAATGATATTAAACTTGCATAAGACTACTAAAGATAACATTGAACACATGAATGCTAAGTATAAACTTGCTGGGGATAAAGGGAGAAAGCATGTTGTGTTTGATGTTGGCGATCTTGTTTGGTTACATTTGCGTAAAGATCGTTTTCCTGATTTACGCAAGTCTAAGTTAATGCCACGTGCTGCTGGTCCCTTTAAGGTGTTAGAGAAAATCAATCATAATGCATATAAACTTGAGTTTCCTGCAGACTTTGGTACGGTTAGTCCTACATTTAACATTGCAGATTTGAAGCCTTACTTTGGTGAGAAAGATGAGATTGCGTCGAGGACGAATTCAATTCAAGAAGGGGAGCATGATGTGGACATCCCTACTATTAATACAACCGTTGTACCTACAGCAACACACATACAAGGACCCATCACAAGATCTCGTGCCAAACAACTTAACTATCAGGTACTTTCGTTTCTTGGAACTATTCCTCACATACATGAGAATATGATGCTGCCTAAATCAGATATATTTCTTACTCTTAGGAATGATGGACCAAGCATGGATGAGAGGGACAAGCATTGGAGCATGGTCATGCATGGAGATGGCAGCAAGCATGTGATGATCCAAGAGAAGGCCACGGATGAAGATTTCAGAACTTTGAGGCCACCATAATGAAGAAAGAAGGCTTGAACGAAATATTCAAGATCAATACTTTACGAATTCGTCCATAGCTTAATATGGTGCTGCGACACCTTTATTTTGGGCCAGGCCCATGTAATTTTCGCAGGATTTTAATTAGCCACTTTTTAGAGTCCGTATTTGAGGGGAAAAGGACTTTTAGGGTTGGATTCGGCCACCACTTCCATGGCTGGCCGAAACCCCACCTTTTCGCCCTTAAATACGCCCCATAGCCGAACCTCTAGACTCGGATTTTGTTTAGACATTAAGTTAGCCATCATAGCAACTTCGCCAAGGCTCGAGCGTCGCAGAGGCCTCTTGTACTTCGCGCCTATTCAGGATCCCACCTCTTCAATAAAGCTTTCCTCTTAATCCGCAATATCTTGATTGTAATATTGGTTCTTACTTGTTCTCGATTTCAGGTAGGAATTAAGACCCTCGCTGGTCAGGCTGATCGTGTTCCCGCAGGATCGGTAACCTCCAGGAGATTGGCCTAGCGATTGCATTGGCGCTCGTGCTCGCACGTGTAGTCGGATCGTCAAGCCCAAACTCCAACAAATCGAATATCGCCATCTCATCGAAAGATCGGACACCTTTGCCCTATCACGTAGTGATGCCTAAATCGGTTCAGATCATGTTAGCTATAGCATCCTATTTCGACTATGAGATATGGCAGATGGATGTCAAAACGGCTTTCCTTCACGGAAATTTAACCGAGGACGTGTATATGATACAACCCGAGGGTTTTGTCTATCCGACTAATGCTGACAAGGTGTGCAAACTTGAGAAATCCATATATGGGTTGAAGCAAGCATCTTGGAGTTGGAATATTCGCTTTGATGAGATAGTCAAATCGTTTGGCTTCATTAAGAGTAATCATGATTCTTGTTGATACAAGAAGTTTAGTGGGAGCAAAGTGAATTTTCTAATCTTATATGTGGATGACATATTACTGATTGGAAATGATGTCCAAATGTTGCAAGAAACCAAGGAATCATTGGAAAGGAGTTTCTCAATGAAAGACTTGGGTGAGGCAACATATATTCTCGGAATCCAGATCTATAGAGATAGATCCAGATGGCTCATTGGATTGAGTTAGAGTACATATTTGGACGAAGTGTTGAAAAAGTTCAACATGGAATCGTCTAAGAACGGGTTCTTACCGATGTCCCATGGTATAAAACTTAGCAAGGCTTAGTGTCCTTTGACAACTGATGAGCAAAGTCGGATGAGTACGATTTTGTATGCTTCTAAAGTCGGATCCATCATGTATGCCATGATTTGTACTAGGCCGGATGTTTCATATGCTCTAAGTGTTGTGAGCAGATACTAGACTGATCCTGGAGAAATCCATTGGACAGCGGCTAAAAATATCCTAACGTACTTGAGAAGGACTAAGGATATGTTTTTTGGTTTATAGAGGTGAAGATAAACTCAGTGTAAAGGGTTACATGGATGCGAGTTATCTTACCGATTCTGATGATTCTCGTTCGCAATCTAGGTATGTGTTTGTAATAAACGTAGGGGCTGATAGCTGGAAGAGTTCCAAGCAAGAGACCGTGTCTGCATCTACAATAGAGGCTGATTATATTGCCGCCTCGGAGGCAGCAAAGGAAGTTGTTTGGATGAGGAATTTCCTCATGGATCTTGGTGTGGTTTAGGGCTCGTCCAATCTGTTAGACGTGTATTGTGACAACAACGGTGCTATTGCACAAGCCAAGGAACCTAGACACCACCAGAAGAACAAGCACATACTCATGTGGTACCATCTGATTCGCCAGTTCGTGGATCCGGGTAATATCAAGTTATGCAAGGTACACACGGATGCAAATATTGCGGATCCGTTGACAAATCAGCTACCACAACGAAAGCATGAGTCACACCTGAGAGCTATGGGCATTACATGCCTAGACATGTGATGTCGGAAGATTGACTCTAGTGCAAGTGGGAGACTATTGGGAATATGCCCTAGAGGCAATCATGTCTGATGATATTTCCCATTGTATTCATAATTATATTAAGTTGTCCTTGTATAAACATCTGATGTGTATCATTGAATATGTGATTCAGTTGTTGAACTATACATTCATGTTGTTTGTACTATGTATCCTTGGTCATTAAGGTTGTGCTGGACATACAATTTAGACCAATGTGAAAGTCGGCTGATGACTCAGTTCCACTTATCATGGGCATGGAGATGCTACTCCGACTTACACGGATTAGGCTAAAGAGTTTAGCGAGTCGAATTGACCCATATTGACATACAACAAACAAGTCGTCATTTGTATATTTCAATCAATGTAATACTTAGACCTAAGGTTGTTGCACAATCCGAGTTGAAGATCACCGACTTATGTTCTGTCAAACATTGATCCATAACTGTGCAGTTATAAAGGCAGAGTTCGGGTCAGATGAGAATCAAGCTGCGTGATGTGAATAATCAACATGGGATTTTGCCCCTCCACTTAGAGAGATTCTCTGGGCCCTCTTGGATGATATGATTCGGATAGCATGACCATGCACGACTCGGTTAAGTGTTAACCAAGGTGATCGACTAAGAGTTAGTCGGATGAATCACTTATCTTGGATCGAGAAGAGAGTCAGACTATTTATGGGATGACAATTATTCTCCTACAATCTAACAAAGCATATTGTAGCACCCCGGGTAAATCCAGTACTAGAAAATCGCTCATGTTTGTGCATCATCATGACTACATGCATATTATTTGACTAAAACTATTTTATAAAAGCCCATCTTTGTTTCCTATATATCCCCTTCTTCGTTTTAAATTATAAAGCCCAGGCCTTCCGAATATTTTATATGTCTAAAACTCTAATTACAAATGTTTTATTTTAAATAAATAAATAATAAAATAGTTTTGTAAAATCTGCGGGGAGGCAGCCCAGCCGGTCAAGCCAGAGGCCCAACCAGACCAGACTACCTACTACCCGGACCATCTAAATCTAGACATAAAACCTAATCCTAGAAAACCTGAGACCCTCTCACCCAAACCCTAGACCCCCAACACCCCTGCCGCCTACCGCCAAACCCCCCAACCCGCGTGCGTGACACTCCCGTGCCCCAGCCCGCAGCGATCCCCTGCCACACCTACCGCTACCCACCACCCCTTGGTCAAACCGCCCTGTAAATCCCTCTCCCTGTGCAACTGACCCCACCTGATAGCCCTGCATGCGGCCCCACCACCAAAGCGACCTCCCCACAATCCCGCACCCCCTCGTGTCGCACTCTCCCTTGTCTCTTCCCACATCTCTCTCCTGCCGCAACCACCGATCCCGCCGCCGCCCGAGCCGCACCCCACCTCGGCCTCGCCTTCCCTCCATCCCCAAGCGACCCTTCTCCTTCCCGAAAACGCCCCTCATGCCCACCGTGTGCGCCTCCCCTCACCAGGGAGCCCTCCTCGCCCTTTGTCCGCCACCTCGCCACCAATCGTCGGCCTCCCTCTGCCGTCCTCGCCCTGCAGGAGCCCTGCCCGAGCTCCGTCGATGCCCCTCTGCGGCCGCCGTTGAGCTCTCCGCAACTCCGAGTGCCTCCCCCACCTCCCTGGCTTCCTTCCCTGCAGCGGTCGCCGGTGCCTCCTCCGCCTTCCGCCGCGGCCGGCCCCTACAGCGCCCCATCTGGTTGTGCCCGTCTCCCAGGAGCCACCGCCCGTACTCCCAACACGTCCTCGCCTCCTTCCCGAGCACCTCCCTGTCGTCGCTGGACCCTCTCCGGTCGCTGCGGTCCATCTTGCCGTCGCCTTTGCCTCACGCGACATCCTCCGCCCCGTAGCCTGTCGCTCCTCTGCCTGTTGCTCCTCTGCCTTGTGCACCTCGTTTCGCTGCTGCCTAGAAGGTCCCCGTTGATGCTCCTGTGTGTGCCCGGTTTGCTAAGGCCCTGCTTGCTGCACGAAAAGGGCTTCACCTGTTTTTTTTTCTCTGGGTACACGTGCGTGTCCGCAGGAGCTCAATGTCAGATCCCGATAGATGGGGAAAGAGGTTCGGCTCGGATGAAGGAGACTCCGCGATGATTAGGGGATTTCTACAGCCAGGGTTCCTAAGGCAGGGGATGGCTATAAGTAGCCAGTTACGTTGTTACATTCTTTAACAGTAATAATAATTAACTTCTAATAATGACTGGAGTAAACATTCAACATAACTATTCTTCATCTTTGATAGGGCAAAGGTGTCCGATCTTTCGATGAGATGATGATAGTCGATTTGGTGGAGTTCGGGCTTGACGATCCGACTACACGTGCGAGCACGAGCGCCAATGCAATCGCTAGGCCAATCTCTTGGAGGTTACCGATCCTGCGGGAACACGATCAGCCTGACCAGCAAGGGTCTTAATTCCTACCTGAAATCGAGAACAAGTAAGAACCAATATTGCAATCAAGATATTACGGATTAAGAGGAAAGCTTTATTGAAGAGGTGGGATCCTGAATAGGTGCGAAGTACAAGAGGCCTCTGCGACGCTCGAGCCTTGGCAAAGTTGTGACTATGGCTAACTTAATGTCTAAACAAAATCCGAGTCTAGGGGGTCGGCTATGGGGAGTATTTAAGGGCGAAAAGGTGGGGTTTCGGCCAGCCATGGAAGTGGTGGCCGAATCCAACCCTAAAAGTCCCTTTCCCCTCAAATACAGACTCTAAAAAGTGGCTAATTAAAATCCTGCGAAAATTACATGGGCCTGGCCCAAAATAAAGGTGTCGCAGCACCATATTAAGCTATGGACGAATTCATAAAGTATTGATCTTGAAGTCCAAGCCTTCTTTCTTCATTATGGTGGCCTCAAAGTTCTGAAATCTTCATCCGTGGCCTTCTCTTGGATCATCACATGCTTGATGCCATCTCCATGCATGGCCATGCTCCAATGCTTGTCCCTCTCATCCATGCTTGGTCCATCATTCCTAAGAGTAAGAAATATATCTGATTTAGGCAGCATCATATTCTCATGTATGTGAGGAATAGTTCCAAGAAACGAAAGTACCTGATAGTTAAGTTGTTTGGCACGAGATCATGTGATGGGTCCTTGTATGTGTGCTGCTGTAGGTACAACGGTTGTATCAATAGTAGGGATGTCCACATCATGCTCCCCTTCTTGAATTGAAGTCGTCCTCGACGCAATCTCATCGTCCTCACCAAAGTAAGGCTTCAAATCTGCAATGTTAAACGTAGGACTAACCGTACCAAAGTCTGCAAGCAACTCAAGTTTATATGCATTATCATTTATTTTCTCTAACACCTTAAAGGGACCAACAGCACGTGGCATTAACTTAGACTTGCGTAAATCAGGAAAACGATCTTTACGCAAATGTAACCAAACAAGATCGCCAACATCAAACACAACATGCTTTCTTCCTTTATCCCCAGCAAGTTTAAACTTAGCATTCATGTGTTCAATGTTATCTTTAGTAGTATTATGCAAGTTTAATATCATTTCAGCGCGTTGTGTAGCATCCAAATTATGTTGCGCCGAAGAAGGTAAAGGCAATAAATCAATAGGTGCACGAGGAACAAAACCATACACAATCTCAAATGGGCACATCTTTGTGGTAGAATGCAGCGAACGATTATAAGAAAATTCTATATGAGGTAAACACTCTTCCCACAATTTTAAGTTCTTCTTTAAAACAGCCCGCAACATAGTAGACAAAGTTCTATTTACTACTTCAGTTTGTCCATCAGTTTGGGGATGACATGTAGTACTAAACAGCAATTTAGTCCCCAACTTAGCCCATAAACATCTCCAAAAGTGGCTAAGAAATTTAGTATCACGATCAGAAACAATAGTATTGGGCACACCATGCAAACGAATAATTTCACGAAAGAACAAATCAGCAATATGCGCAGCATCATCCGTTTTATGACAAGGAATAAAGTGTGCCATCTTAGAAAACCGATCCACAACAACAAAAATACTATCCCTCCCCTTCTGTGTTCGTGGCAATTCCAAAACAAAGTCCATAGAAATATCCTCCCAAGGAACACAAGGAACAGGAAGAGGCATATATAAACCATGTGGATTAAGGCGAGACTTAGCTTTTTGACAAGTAGTGCAGCGTGCCACAAATCTCTCAACATCGCGACGCATACGTGGCCAAAAGAAGTGTGCAGCAAGAACATACTCCGTTTTCTTGACACCAAAGTGTCCCATCAATCCTCCTCCATGCGCCTCCTGTAAGAACAAAAGACGAACAAAACTATCTGGAATGCATAGTTTGTTAGCACGGAACACAAATCCATCATTGAAGACGAACTTGTTCCATGTTCTACCATCTCTAAAATTCTGCAACACATCTTTAAATTCAGCATCATGCACATATTGTTTCTTAATAGTTTCTAATCCAAATATTTTGAAGTCAAGTTGAGATAACAAAGTATAACGGCGCGACAAAGCATCAGCAATAATATTATCTTTACCCTTTTTGTGTTTGATAACATAAGGAAAAGACTCAATAAATTCAACCCACTTTGCATGGCGACGATTCAACTTAGCTTGACTACGAATATGCTTCAAAGATTCATGATCAGAATGAATAACAAATTCTTTAGGCCATAGATAATGTTACCAAGTTTCTAATGTCTGAACCAACGCATATAATTCTTTATCATAAGTAGAATAGTTCAGACTAGGCCCACTCAATTTCTCACTAAAATATGCAACAGGTTTTCCCTCTTGTAATAACACCCCTCCCAAACCAATTCCACTAGCATCACATTCAAGCTCAAAAGTCTTAGTAAAATCAGGAAGTTGGAGTAAGGGAGCATGTGTTAGCTTATCTTTCAATATGACGAAGGCCTGTTGTTGTGCATCGCCCCAAACAAAGGGCACATCCTTCTTCGTAAGCTCATTCAGCGGCGCGGCAATTGATCCAAAGTC
Organism: Avena sativa; assembly: GCA_916181665.1. NCBI lineage: Eukaryota > Viridiplantae > Streptophyta > Magnoliopsida > Poales > Poaceae > Avena > Avena sativa. The sequence continues at coordinate 133,873,344 of OV702280.1, forward strand.
TTTGACAAAGCGCCTATAAAAACCAGCGAGGCCAAGAAAACTCCTCACTTGTGTGACCGTCTTGGGCTGCGGCCAATTCTCAATAGCTTCAATCTTGGGTGGATCCATTTCAATACCCTGTGATGTAACAACATAGCCAAGAAACGCAACTTGATTGGTGCAAAAGGTGCACTTCTCAAGGTTACCAAACAAACGTGCATCACGTAAAGCATTGAAAACAACACGTAAATGGTCCAAATGATTCTCTAAAGATTTGCTATGAATCAGAATATCATCAAAGTAGACTACCACAAAACGTCCAATGGAAGCACATAAAACTTCGTCCATTAATCTCATAAAAGTGCTAGGTGCATTAGTTAAACCAAACGGCATTACTAACCACTCATATAAACCGAACTTAGTTTTAAATGCTGTTTTCCATTCACCTCCTAATTTCATACGAATCTGGTGGTAACCACTACGCAAATCAACTTTAGAAAACATGGTAGAGCCACTCAATTCAGCAAGCATGTCATCTAAACGTGGAATAGGATGACGATATCGAATAGTAATATTATTGATAGCTCTACAATCAGTACACATGCGCGAAGAACCATCTTCCTTAGGTACCAAAATAATAGGAACAACACAGGGGCTAAGGGACTCATGAATATGATCTCTGTCGAGTAGTTCCTGAATTTGGCGTTGTATCTCCTTTGTCTCCTCTGGATTGGTTCTATATGGCGCGCGGTTGGGCAACGTAGCACCAGGAATTAGATCAATTTGGTGCTCAATTCCTCTAATAGGAGGTAGTCCTGGTGGCAGCGCAGCGGGAAAGACGTCCTCATATTCCTGCAAAAGGTTAGCAATAGCGGGTGGCAAAGAAGGAGGCATATCCTCAAATGAAAACAAAACCTCTTTGCAGACAATTGCATAACATTGAGTATTGTTTACATCTAGTTCAGCAATATCAATTTTATTTGCAAGCATACATGGACTCTTCAAACGAATTTCAGTAGCATGTGTAGAATCAGATTTAGTGTTCTTTGGTGGTATAAAATCTTCAGCAACAATCTGATTCTCACTTTTATTTTTCTCCTCTGTTTTAGCTCTACTAGCTCTAGCAAGATCATCTTTTAAAATCTGTTCGGGAGTCATAGGTTTTAGACCAATTTTCTTTCCATCATGCATAAGAGAATAGTGATTAGTTTTGCCATTATGAACAAATTCTCTATCAAATTGCCATGGTCTACCAAGTAACAAAGAACAAGCTTGCATAGGTACAACATCACAATCAACAAAATCAGAATATGTACCAATAGTAAAATGCACGCGTACCGTTCTTGTTACCTTGATCTTGCGAGAACTCTCAAACCATTGGATGTAATATGAATGTGGGCGTTGTCTTGTTGGAAGTGCAAGCTTCTCTACCATGTCAACACTAGCCAGATTGTTACAACTCCCTCCATCAATGATGATCCGTATAGCTCTTTCCTTGACAACACCATGTGTTTGGAACAGGTTGTGGCGTTGATCTTGCTCAGATTTGCTCAATTGCACACTCAACACACGTTGTGTAATTAAGCTCTTGTATTGATCAGCAGCTTCAGCTCTCATTACCTCTGTCTCTTCATCAGCATCAGAATTGTCTCCATCTCGAGCAGAAATAAGGGCTAGTGTATCTTCATCAAAGTCACTCGCTGAATCGTATTGACCATCTTCTCGCACCATCATCACACGTTGTGTTGTGCACTGTCTCTCAATATGACCAAAACCCCAGCACTTGCGGCATTGTATATCCTTTGTCTTACCTGTGGAAGCCATAGAAGATGCACTACGAGCAGGAGCATTGGATGATGGTGGAGGAGCAGCTGGAAATCTTGTGGTGGCCTTGGATGTGGTAGTAGCTGGTGGCGAATCATGAGGAGGCGCTGATTGTCGGGATGTCCAAGTGGATGTGCGACCTGCAGAATTATTAGTCCTCCTCCATGGTGTTTGGCGATCCTGCACTTCACGTTCAGCTTTGCAAGCAAGATGAAACAAACGAGTGATAGAATTATATTCCTTATAATCTAAGATGTGCTGAATGTCCTTGTTTAATCCACCAAAGAAACGTGCAAGCATTTGTTCATTAGATTCAACAAGACCACACCGAACCATCCCCGTTTGCAATTCCTGATAATACTCTTCTACAGAATTTTTCCCTTGCTCTAAACATGTCAGATTCTTTAGTAAATCACGTTGATAAGTGGGAGGTACAAAACGAACACGCATAGCAGTTTTTAAAGCAGTCCAAGTACTAGGAATAGTAGTAGGATTTAAACGACAATACTCAGACCACCAAAGGGAAGCAAATTTAGTAAATTCACATGTAGCAGCACTAACACGCATATTCTCAGGATATTTTAAGCATGCAAAACGTTGTTCTACTTCCATCTCCCATGTAAGATATGCATCAGGATTATATTTACCCTCAAAAGATGGAATATTTAATTTAAGCTTTGCAACATGATCATCATCACGTATCGGTGGGCGAGCGTTGCGGTAGTAATGTCGGGGGCGGCCAGCAGGTACCTGTGGAGGTTGTTCAACCTCCTCGTTAAACAGATCGTCATCGTCGGGGTCGTAGTAGTACCCGACGTCTGTCCCCAATGTCGCAGCAGCAGCCGCGACAGAAGTCTGAGGTGCGTCAGCCGCAGCGGTAACCGCCGAGGGTGTGGCGGCAGCCGAACCAGCAGTCCGACCCATGATCGGAACGCGTCGTGCGCCATGTGTGGGTGCGGGTGCGGGTGCGGGTGCGGGTGCGGGTGTGGGCAATCTGTTCAAAATCTCCTTGAACCGAACGTCAAGCTTGGCGTTGAAGGATTTCTCGAGTCCATCGATCTTGTCCACGGCGTTGGTGAGCTTGGTGTCAAACTCCCCTAGGCGCGTATCCACGTCTTCAGCGCGACTGACCAAGAGCGCGGAGAAGTGGGCATGTAGTTCTTCGTGTGTCATTGTGGTAGGGTTCCGCGAAGTATCTGTCATGGTTAGTCCTTAAAAAGCACAGGTATATACTACGGAAAGATGGTGGAAGTCACGCGTAATCCGTCAAGCAATATACGAAGCTCTTACAAGTTCTTACCAAACAGCAGGAAAAGGCGATGTGCAACCGCGAGGATCAGTGGGTCCAGAGATTGAACCAAGCGATTACCAGGAGTCGAGACACCGCACGTGGAGAATATCTGTGGAGCTCTGGGAAGGCTTAGCAAGGGGGTTAGCAATTATCAAAACAACAATGCAAAAGTTGAAAGAATGCTCAACGACAGTACTGTGCTGGTCCTAGGCTAGACCGTACTAGAGACGCGAGCCTAGATCACCAACGATGTCACGACGCGACACAACAAGCAATGTATGATGATATGGCACCCTGAAAAGCGAACCGAGATGCAGAAAATTACTATGATGGCGAGTGTCTAGAACTGATCTACGGGGTCTAAAAATAGGTTAGCCCCAAAAAAAAATTCGAAATTTTTTATTTTGCTCCAGAAAGCGCGCTGGCGCCAAAAAACATCGCTATAACGGCAGATGGAGAAAAGTGATCCCCGGGGTCGAAAACTGGTATAGCCAGAAAAAAATTTCGGAGGCGGTTCCAGACTTTTTTTTCTCTCCTTCTGGACTTACGACCGAACTCGGAGCTCGACTCAGACTTTAGCTGAACACGGAAACAACAAAGAAGGAAAGTAAAAAGAAATAACTAGGAAACAATAACTCAACTCGGACTCGTGCCGCGACAGGATAGGTGATCGGATCCGTGTCGCGGTAGGAAGGCGGTGGCGGAGTGTTTAGGGTTTATGGTGGCTGGGTATATGGCGGCGGAATATGGTGGCGGAATATGGTGGTGGTGATCGGCGAGTGTGGCGGTGACTAGTATGATCAGAACTCGAAACTCTAAAGGACGAGACACTAAGACCAGCAACTCGATGTGACGATGTAGACACAAATTCAACAATGCAAAAATTGAAAAGATAATGCGAGGCGTAGATTGGTTATGGGATGGATCTAAACTCTAACTGTGTTTTTGGCTTTTTCGTGGGTTATAGGTAAAAACAGATCTAATCTACGAAAACAGTGAAATCTCACCGAGCAACCTGAAATCTGATACCACTTGATAGGGCAAAGGTGTCCGATCTTTCGATGAGATGATGATAGTCGATTTGGTGGAGTTCGGGCTTGACGATCCGACTACACGTGCGAGCACGAGCGCTCAATGCAATCGCTAGGCCAATCTCCTGGAGGTTACCGATCCTGCGGGAACACGATCAGCCTGACCAGCGAGGGTCTTAATTCCTACCTGAAATCGAGAACAAGTAAGAACCAATATTGCAATCAAGATATTGCGGATTAAGAGGAAAGCTTTATTGAAGAGGTGGGATCCTGAATAGGTGCGAAGTACAAGAGGCCTCTTCGACGCTCGAGCCTTGGCGAAGTTGCGACTATGGCTAACTTAATGTCTAAACAAAATCCGAGTCTAGGGGGTCGGCTATGGGGAGTATTTAAGGGCGAAAAGGTGGGGTTTCGGCCAGCCATGGAAGTGGTGGCCGAATCCAACCCTAAAAGTCCTTTTCCCCTCAAATACGGACTCTAAAAAGTGGCTAATTAAAATCCTGCGAAAATTACATGGGCATGGCCCAAAATAAAGGTGTCGCGACACCATATGAAGCTATGGACGAATTCGTAAAGTATTGATCTTGAATATTTCGTCCAAGCCTTCTTTCTTCATTATGGTGGCCTCAAAGTTCTAAAATCTTCATCCGTGGCCTTCTCTTGGATCATCACATGCTTGATGCCATCTCCATGCATGGCCATGCTCCAATGCTTGTCCCTCTCATCCATGCTTGGTCCATCATTCCTAAGAGTAAGAAATATATCTGATTTAGGCAGCATCATATTCTCATGTATGTGAGGAATAGTTCCAAGAAATGAAAGTACCTGATAGTTAAGTTGTTTGGCACGAGATCTTGTGATGGGTCCTTGTATGTGTGTTGCTGTAGGTACAACGGTTGTATCAATAGTAGGGATGTCCACATCAATCTTGGCCGTTGGTGTCTTTGGGATCATCGAGGCCACACGATCACTCACAACTGGAGAATGGTAGACGTTCTACAGGATCAGATGTCTGACAATGCCAGGTCCTTTGGAGCACACTTGTCCTCAAGTGGTATTTTGAAACCACGACTCGATTGTGTTGGAGTAGAATTCGGGGAACACCTTCTTCATGAAATTTGCATCTTCCCGTGATGAATCTTCTTGTGTTAAGTTTGCCCACTCTATGAGCCATTGGGTCACGAGAACGCCGTTTCTTGGTAGTGATCTAGTTTCCACAACTCTGACTGGCTCTGTTTTGATTTTGCCATCTGGAGTCACAAGAGGTAAACCCTGTTGGGGTATTGCATTCTTTCCCAGGTGCTTTTTCAATTGGCTAACATGGAAGACTGGGTGGATGTTCACTCCTTCAGGAAGTAGGATTTTGTAGGACAAAGTGCCAATTCTTTCTGTCACTCGAAATGGACCATAGTACTTGCTTGTTAATTTGATGGCTTGTCTCAAGCCAAACGCTGCCATTCGATATGGTTGCATTTTGAGGTAAACCATATCCCCTACTGCAAGCACTCTTTCAGTTCTTTTCTTGTCAGCGTGTTTTTTCATCCTTGTTTGTGCTTGAGCTAAATTTTCCTTCAGTTGGGTTAGCATATGTTGTTTTTCCTGGAGGAAATCCCTTGCTTCAAGATCTTCTGGCCTAGGGAGTGCAATTTCATTGACCATGGGTGGGGCATATCCATATAAAGCCTGGAATGGGGACATTTTCAAGGCAGTGTGGTAGGAGGTGTTGTACCACCACTCAGCTAGGGCCAACCATGATGCCCATTTCTTTGGTTCTTGAAGGGCCATGCATCTTAGATAAGATTCCAGGCATTGGTTCACTCTTTCAGACTGTCCATCAGTTTGTGGGTGGTAGGCAGTGCTGAGTTTCAGTTTTACCTTGAGGGATTTGAACATTGACTGCCACATGTTACTTGTGAAGATCCTGTCTCTGTCAGTCACAATGCTGCTAGGAGGGCCATGTAGTTTGAATATGTTCTCCATAAATGCTTGAGCCACAGTTTGGACAGGTGGGACAAAGGAATGAAATGTGCCATTTTTGTGAGTCTGTCTACTACCACAAGTATCACTTCTTTTCCATTGGACTTTGGTAATGCCTCTATGAAATCCATGGTGATATGTTGCCAGGCCATATCAGGTCTGTCCAAACGTTCCAAAAGTCCAGGATAGGGGCAGTGTTCTGCCTTTGCTCTTTGGCAAATAACACATTCAGCTATGTATTGTTGAATGTCCTTTTTAAGACCAGGCCAATAAAATAGCTGTTTAACCCTTTGATAAGTGGCCACCATGCCAGAATGACCCCCTAAGGCAGAAGCATGGAAAGGTCCCAAGATGTGAGTTTGGAGATCTTTGTCATTCCCAATGTAGATTTTGGATTTATATCTCAATATTCCAGCATGAAGTGTATATAGGCCAGTGTTGTCAGCAGAGGTGGACAGTTTTTGTAACAGCTCTTGACAATGATCATCAGTAGTGTAGCTATTCAAAACTGAATCAATCCAAGTGGGTTGGATGACAGTGATTGCTGAGATAGAGCAGTCCCTTCTGCTTAATGCATCAGCAGCTTTATTTTCTTTCCCCTTTTTGTAGTCAATGGTGTAAGTGAACTCCAACAATTTGAGTAGCAATTTGTGTTGGATTCCTTCTGCCACCTTTTGTTCTGTGATGAATTTCAAGCTTTTCTGATTTGTTCTTATCTGCAGCTCACTTCCCAGGAAGTAGTGTCTCCATTTTTTTAAGGCTTCAAGGATTGCCAAAGCTTCTTTTTCATATGTGGAGAGGGAAGCTGCTTTTGGTCCTATTGTCTTGCTATAGTAGGCAATAGGTCTCCCTTTTTGCATGAGTACTGCACCTAGACCTGAGCCACTAGCATCAGTTTCTAGAACGAAAGGAATGTTGAAGTCTGGTAATGCCATGACTGGGGCTGATACTAGGCTTTCTTTTAGGGTGTTGAAAGCTATTGTTTGTTCAGTAGTCCATTTGAAGGAATCCTTCTTCAGCATGTTGTGTAAGGGCCTACTGATCAGGCCATAGTTTTTGACAAAACGTCTGTAGTAGCTAGTGAGTCCTAGGAAGCCTCTGAGTTGAGTAATGTTTTGTGGTATTGGCCAATCTTGGACTGCAGCAATTTTTTGTGGATCTGTGGCGACTCCAGATGCTGAGATGACATGGCCCAAATACTCAACTTGCTGAGTGGCAAATACACACTTGGACCGTTTGGCAAATAACTTGTTGCTTCTGAGTACTTCCAGGACAATTTTGAGGTGTTGCAAATGTTCCTCCTTGATCTTGCTATAGACCAAAATATCATCAAAGAAGACAAGCATAATTTTCCTCATCAAATGGGAGAACACAGAGATCATGAGGTATTGAAAAGTTGCATGAGCATTTGTCAACCCAAAGGGCATGGCCAAATATTCAAAATGCCCAAAGTAAGTCCTGAATGCAGTTTTGTGGATATCCTCCTTTTTCATTCTAACTTGGTGATAGCCAGAGCGTAGGTCTAATTTTGTGAAGTATTTGGCACCATTGAGTTCATCTAGGAGATCCTCAATTACTGGAATAGGGAACTTATCTTTGATTATGAAAAGATTGAGTTTACTGTAGTCTATGCAGAGTCTCCAAGTACCATCCTTTTTTCTCACAAGAATGGCAGGGGAAGCATATGGGCTGTTGCTAGTTCTGATGACTGAGGTTTCCAGTAATTCTTTGATCTATTGTTCCATTTCCTCTTTTTGTTTATGTGGAACTCTATAAGGCCTAACTCTTGGTGGTGTAGCTCCTTTTTTGAGGGGGATGGAGTGGTCACAGTATCTAGAAGGGGGTAGACCAGAGGGTTTTTCAAAGACATCTGCAAAATCATTGAGAAGTTCTTGGAGGTATGTATCTTCAGGAGGTGGGAGTTCAGTTGCAGTGTTGATAGGAAATAGACAATATCCAGTAGCTCCTTTTGCTATAGCTTTCTCAAGTTGATGTATGGACATGAGTTGTACTCCTTTCTTGAGTGATTCATCCTTCAAGATTACTTTGTCTTTTCCTTCTACTTTGATTTTGAGCTGTTTAGTTTTGTAATCAAACTTGACTGGGCTATGAGTGAGCATCTAGTCTCCACCCAGAATTATATCATATCCATGGAGAGGCAGGACTTTGAAGGAATTTTTGAAGTGATGACCTTGGATAGTGAAGGGTAGACATTCTACATGTGCTCCTCTCTTAAGTTCACCTCCACCAGCTACCAGTACTATTTCCAGATTGTTGCTAACTGTCTTGCAGTTAATCTTGGTGGTGGATTTGAGTTCAATGAAGGTGTGTGTGCTGCCTGTGTCCACTAAAGCTGTTGCTTTATTTCCTGCAATATTAATGACCAGGGTGAAAGTATTCTTGGAACTTGTCCCTTTTGTAGCTTGGAGTGAAATTTGCATCATTTGTTCAGAGTTTGTTGGACTTGTAGCTGGAGATTCCTGTTCGTCTTATTGTTGTGTAGGAATGATATCTTCCTCCTCTTGGTCATTGCTGTTATCGGCAGTCATCAGGTTGACAGCTTTATATTGTTGGCACCTGTGGCCAAAAAACCATTTTTGTCCACAATATCTGCAAAGGTTTGGCTCTTTGAATTTTTCCTTAGGTTTTGGACTTGGTTTTTCACCTTCATTCTTGTGGCTGTTGTCAGCATTGGCCTTGGTTCTGTATTGGTTTTGACTTGTAAAGTTTCCTCGCTGGAACGTGCTAGAGGAGGTAAAATTCTTGTTGTATTGTTGGCTGGTTGCCAACACAGCCTTTTCCATATCTCTAGCTTGTTCCACTGCCTCGTAGATGGTGGGAGGTTTAAGAGGTTTCAGATAGTGTTTAATTTTAGGCCTCAACCCATTGATGTAGCATTTAACAAAATATGACTCCTTGACATCAGGGTTTTCTTTCTTGTAATTAGCTCTTTTCTCTTCAAATCTGTCAGTATATTTAGTAACAGATTGGGTGCCGTGTTTGATTATGTTGAATTCATCAACAACATCATAAGCACTGATTTCTGTGAATCGTTGCACCAGAACTTGGCAGAATTGTGTCCAGGTCAGCCCTTCTTCTAAGACACCAGAATTCCTAAGCCAGTTATCAGCTTTACCAGTGATGTACATTTGAGCATAATCAAATTTGGCCTCTTCTGGGACATATACCATGCCAAAGTATTTTTCAATTGTTCTGATCCATTCCTGAGGGTTGGATCCATCAAATTTAGGGAAATCCATCTTAGGAGCCTTTGCTATGGACCTATAGAATTGAGCATCTCTGTCCAATTCATTCTGTCGATTTCCTCTGAATGGATTTCCTCTGTCCTGTGGTTCATGTTGTCTGCCAGGTTGGTGACAACAGTGTTGAGGTATGTTGTTATGTGGTTGTTGTTGGTTTTGTTGTGGTTGTATATTGTGGTGTGGTGGGTTTTGTGGGTATTGGTTTTGTTGGGGTTGTGGTGGAGGGTTGGGTAATGGTTGAGGATAGTAGTTGGGATTGGGACGGAGGCATTGGTCATGGTGTATGGGTTGGTGGTGGTAAGGTGGATATTGGTGCCAGGGTGGGAAATTGTCCTGGTAAGCAGGTTGGGGTTGTGGTGGTGGTGGGTAAAATGGTGGGGGGTAGGGATAAGGGAGGTCATAGTACTGATATTGGTATTGGTCTTGATGTTATTGTTCTGGGTACTAGTACTGTTGTTGGTGCTCTTGCTGGCGGTCATTTTGCTCTTGGTGTTCATTGAACTGGTAATCGTACCTTGGTTCCACAGGTTCAGAACGTCGACGCCAGTGTGGTGGAATGGAGTGGCCACGCACTGGTTCGGTGGAAGTTGCTTGCTGGAAGGATCCTTTAGCATGGGTTACTTGATGTGCTGGCATCTTGCCCCCATCCGCCTTTAGTAGAGCAGTGAGTTGCGATAGTTGCTCCGTCAAAGCCGTGAGTTTTTCCTTAACACCATCCCCACCTTGGAGCCGATTTCTTCTGTGCGTGTGTTCATGTGCTCCATGTCCAGCTTAAGAGCTGCCAATTCCGTCGCATCCGCTCCATCTGTGTTCTTCGACTTGGGCATCTTCTTCCTGGTCGTCTTTCTACCGCCGCCCAGTAATATGCGCCTCCAATTGGCACACTAATCAGATCCGACACCGGAATTTTACCCCCAGAGGAGATGATCTCTGGGAACCGTGTCGAGACTTCCGATTTGTGCCCGAGCTGTGCCGCCGCCGCCAAGCCGCCGTCGTCGACCACGTCGATATGGACGTCACCGCAGCCGCACCTCCGTCGACTAGCACCCCCCCACCGCGATAAGGGTGGGTAGGGTGGGATTTTACGAGAGATCCCAACCACCCTCGCACCGCAAATCGATTCGCCGCCGGATTTCTCTCCTCTTTGTTGGTAGGTGGTAAAAAAAAATTTGGCCGGAGAATCGGCTGCTCTGATACCAGTTTGTCAGATCCCGATAGATGGGGAAAGGGGTTCGGCTCCGATGAAGGAGACCCCGCGATGAGTAGGGGATTTCTACAGCTAGGGTTCCTAAGGCAGGAGATAAAACCAATAGATATGTTTGGGAATATTTTCGATAGCCTTGTCGTTCCCCAGGGGATGGCTATAAGTAGCCAGTTACATTGTTACATTCTTTAACAGTAATAATAATTAACTTCTAATAATGACTGGAGTAAACATTCAACATAACTACTCTTCATCTTGGCCGTTGGTGTCTTTGGGATCATCGAGGCCACACGATCACTCACAACTGGAGAACGGTAGATGTTCTACAGGGTCAGATGTCTGACACTCAAGCCAACAGATCACTATCTCGTCAAGATCTCCTTGCCGACTAGACCGGCTTGATGTCGAGGATGTCGGAAGTGTACATGGAGCCACTCGGAGGCATCGAACCCAGGAGGCCTCCTTCCCGGATGTCGAGACCCCGAGTGAGCCGACATGAATGCCAAGGCCCTGAAGCCATATCTGGATCTGAAGACCGATCCCGCTGAGACCAAACCTGGCGAACCCTCCGCTACCAAGTTCGTCGAATCTATGTGTGACCCATTTTTCCCGAGCCCCCTATTTTATAATGATATTTATCTATTGCATATAAATTGCTCATGATCACATACATATTCATTTGTTGGGGTGTATTATATCGACAGACCTAATAATTAAATATGGAGGCCATATGCGGGCAATTCTAGCCTTATATTATCCCCATTTAAATTTGTGTAGCGAACCGGCCACCATTTGACATGTTAATACAACATTTAAATTGTGGGTATCTAAACAATATGAATCTATTGATTAATTTTTGGGACCCCGGTTCCGCTTGATATTTTCTAATTGCATCGCATCTTTGCCATGTCATACATCATACATGCATCATGCCCAATCTTCTACCGTAGTATTAAATAGTGCATCCGATGTTTCTTCTAGTGTTTTGCTTCTTCACGGATTAGGCCGATGAGTTGATGCGAGTGTCGACCCGATCTCTGGTGTATCTTCGGCTGTGTTTTCAGGCGAGCATTCTCCCTCTTTCTACCTAATTTACATTTCTAGTCTTTATTTCCTCCTGTTGATCTATTGCTATCTGTGTTGCGATGCTATAGATTTCGTATCCTTTTATACTTCCCTACATCCTCTATATTTCCATGGACACCTCCTATTACCTGTTGTTTGGTAGATAGTCGGCCTTGCGAGTCGTAGTCGCTTTCTCAGGTGCTGCTTCACATCGTCGATGTTCCATCGTTGTTGGGTGGTTGGCACATGATTAATGGTGGATATGAGCATGGATTTAATTACCGTTTAATAACTAAAATTAAAGGTAGGTAAATAATGCAGAGGCACCGGTGGGTAATAGACAATATTTTTTTTAACCGCTCACTGGTGTCCTGTAGGACCCCGAGTTCTTGACACCTGTTCCAAGATCGAGTGCGCTAACCACGGTTGGGGTGTGTGGGCACCCCCATCGATTTAGTACCTGATTTCGAAGTACTATACTGGGGGCCACAAACAGGTTTGGGGATTTATTACTATCCTGTACTTATGCCATTATTTATTGCTTTATTTACGATTGCACGTGGAGCGCCTGTACTGTTTAGGAACCCCGTGGTACGTTTTCGCTGTATCGACAAGCCCATTCACACTTTCGGGTCCCAGTCATTTACAGCCGTCGACACAGATCCTGGGTCCATCTCGGAGACCGTCCGACTTCGTTACGGGTAGCTTAGCAGGGTAGCTCCCATGTGCTTGCTTTGGGTCTAGGAAACGTCGTGTCCGAAACCCCGTTGACATACCATTGGGTGTACGTTTTGTGATCTTGTACCTACCTGATCTGGCAACAAGGGTATAACTGTGTGTGGAAACTTTGATGCACCCCTACAGGGTATAATCTTTTCGAAAAGCCATGTCCGCAGTTATGGACGACTTGGAGCATAGTTCCCGATCATAGACAACTATAACTAATGTTTATTGTTATAATTTGACTTGTATCTGATATGACTAGTAAGTTGGATAACCACCACGGAAAGAATGAATAAAACTACCAATCGTGTGAATTTCGTCGGCATGACTTCCTCGTTTGGTCTCGAGGGGGAAATACCATGATGGGTTTGTTTGGTGTTAGTAACAGGATGGATCCGAATAGGTCTTTCTTATCTCTCTCTAATAGCCGCCAACTGTATCGAGTCTCTATAGGTTGTTTAGTGCATGGTGCGATGTCGCTTCAGTCCACCATACCTATGTAGGTGAGGACCGCCGAATTCTAAGACACCCCCGGGATCAGGGGTAAACAAATCCCAGACCTCCGTCTGACATAATCTTAACCTTGAGCTCGAGGATATCCAGTGAAGAATCGATAATACAGCAGTAACCCTACGACACAAAAATTTATTACAGCAAGCTCATAACTGAGCAAAGAATAAAATTATTACAAGCAGCATTGACCACAAACATCAAACAACGGACGGAAAATTATGCTATTAAGTATAGCAAACTTAACAAATGGCCTAAGAGGCCTGAAGCATAATGATGACGTCCTAGCCCATAGATTCCAGGCTGCTGGACGGGAACCCCGAGCTACTCATCGGTGTCGATGTAGTACCAAATTTACCTTCAGGGAAACACTTACTCTGCCAAAAGTATCAACAAAGCAAGGGTGAGTACGGAGTGTACTCCGCAAGACTTATGGCTGGTGCAGTTGTTTTGCATAAAGCCATCTTTGTTTATAAAATAAGGGAGAGAAGAAGCCCGTCTATTCAGAGTATTTTAAAGGGGATAAGAGAGCGACATCTCTGAAATATTGATCATCATCTTTTGATATCCACTAATCATCATCATCTACCAACTAGGATCACCCCCTCGTACCCATGAGGAAGCATCCTTAAGCACACGTTGAGCTGCCAAGTTTTACGATTAGGTTCAAAGTTATTACCCAAGTCGTTCCCAAGTCGTCCATAACTGTGGACACGGCTTTCCAAAAGATTTTACCCTGCAGGGGTGTACAACTTTACCCACACATAGCAACCGACTCTTAGTGCCACTTGACACACTTCCCGGGTGTGCTGGCAGAGGGTGTGGTTGGACACGACCTTTACCTTGCTTTCACCGAGACCATGATTCATGCAATAAGGATGGTTCAGCCATAATGGGTCAAATCCCGAAGCCGGTCCTTAAAGATGTGAGGCGAGGTTGGTTTACCAGGGGAGCCATCAACCCCAAGCAACCTGTTCCACACTTCCCTACCTGTTATGAATGCACCTCCTTCACCCCCTCTTTCGAAAATGTTTTCAATGCGTATGTCGAATGGAACACCCAAACTATGTGACTCATGGAATCTATTAGGCAAGTTAGTCAATCATGGGGTCCCCATAAACCCCGTGTGGTTGTACGCTAGACTTGGTTCAAGAGGCAAGAACTCGGGTCCTAGTGGTGGCGAGCATGGGACTACAAAAACCACATCCCCACCGTGATCTCCCATACAAGCCTTAGCATGTTTAATCTCATATCACCTCTGATCTCATCTCATCACATTCTCCTGTTATACTAGATTCTCTGCATTTGATACGTCATCTGGATGAACCAGTACTGACAGCTATGCATGGCTAAGAAAGACACAGATATAAGCTTTAGCAGTGCACACAAGCAAAACCTAGTTATGCTAGGAGAAATGGATCGGGTAATATAAGCTCAAAGGGAGTAATGCAATAGATATGATACTCTATCTATCGATAAAAGGCCACAGTAGAATTGTATGCATCATGACAGGAATTGAAATGCTTTGGAAAATCCTAGGATTATATCATGGTGGGGCTATGCTGCCTTTGCCCATCGATAACCAGAAAGAAGAGCTTCGGGATCTTGTACTTGACTTGGTTACAGTTTGTCAAGTATTGGTCTTTGAGCTTCGATGGTCTTGATCTCGGACTTCAATCTCGATCTTGATCTCGATATCGTATTCTACCGGGAAGAAACAAACATTGGAAAGAATGGGGAAACAATCAACACATGGCATCGATGCAATACTCAAACAAGGATGATGATATGACAAGTTAATTTGTATCGAAATGTAACCCTAAAGCATGCTTGACAATTTAAATGGGGTTCCGAGGGGTGAATACCCTAACTCGGGGAAACTCCGGATGCATATGAGAGGGGTGCATTTGTTGTTCTAATTAATCTTGTCATGTAAGTTGCTTAACAATGCATGATTATAAGTTAAATAGATAGTTCTCATTTTTCTGAACAATTTGATATATTATACATATTTTTCTGACTTATAAATCATTAGTTATTGAATTTACAAGATTTAAATTATTTTTTGAAATCATTAAACCATTTTAAATGATTTATTGCGCAAGGATGACATCACCACATGCACCAAATACTTCTTACACCACAGCGGAGCCTACCCACTGAGTCTGACTGATGGGGCCGAGGACACGTCAGGGCCACCTCAGCGCCACGTCAGCTCGTCGGCAAACGAGCTAGACGACGTTGGGGACAGCGGAGGAGGGCGAACTGGGGCATGTGCGGTGCGAGTTCGATACAACGAAGCGAGGCAAGCACAATAGAGGTGGCACCGCCCGGATTTGGTCACCGGAGCAACGTCTGCGACGAGTGGCGGTGGCGGAGCTCGCAGACGAACGGCGCGCGGCGGCTACGAAGAGCCAGTAGGCAAACGGAGGGTGCCTTGAGAACCAGAAGCTCACCACGGTGCTCGACGTGGGGTCGGGGAAGCCTGGTGAGGCCGGAAGAGAGATAATCGACGGTGGTGAGCATGGTCGGGGTCGGGGAAGACAGAGTCGCCGGCAACGATTTCGAGAACCCGGGTTCGATTCCGTTGGCGGGTCGAGGCAGGGAAACTAGGCGGAGCTCCTGACGCTGCCAGATGGACGAGGGGTGGTCGGGAACGGCAGTGACCTGCGGCATCTGGCCAGCTAGGGTTCGGGCTCTCGCACTGGAGGGAAGAGAGAGGTCGCTGGAGAGGGGGAAAGTGGATGAGGGCATAGGAGACGTGTCCGCGTCATTCTTATCCACCCTCGAGGCTCGACGGACGGCGAGTTGCAGGTGGCGGAGATCAACGGCGGCGCCGGTGACAGGCAGCGGCTTGCGCTGCGAGAGGTAGATGACAAAGACGGAGGCGAAGCGGTATCGGGCCGTGCTGGGCTGCGCCTGGGCCGCTGCTGGGTTGTTGGCTTCTACGCGCTGGTGACACGGAAGAGAGGAACAGGGTGGGATCGGCCCAGGTAGCTAGGGTTTCCTGATTTTTTTTCTAGAAAACTGTTTTTCCAATTCTTTTTCTGTTATCTATTTTTCAAATTCAAATCTGTTTTAGGTATTTCAAAAATACCAGAGAGCTTTATAAAATATATGAAATAGTGTGGTGCCCTTATAAAATTTGGGCTCCAACATATTTTGTATTTTTCAAAATATCAAAACCATTTTGAATGTTTCAAAGAGAGGCGGAAGATTGGGGTTTAGAGTTTTGCATTTAGTTTTTCTTTGCTTGCATGCATTTTTAAGAGATGATGCTTATGATGCACAATCAAAACCCTAATTAGTAATTAACTAAAACTGGGGTGTTACAGCTCTATCCCCCTTACGAGAATCTTGACCCGAGATTCCAAAGGTAGGAAAAGAGACAGAGAGAGAAAGAAATCGAACCACTCTAGAGGTAAAAGGGAAACAGACTAAACAACACACAGAGTATCTCATGGTCAACTCATGGATGGAGTGTTTTAAAAACAATGCTGATATGACGACAGGAAACACATCAAGGTAACGAAGGAAACAACATGAGAAGGTTTCAAGTTTGTTAGATGGATGGTCTTCATAAGGATTGGGACCATGGAGCTTACATGAGGTTTTGAAGCTTCTGAAGAAGAAAGCTTCCAACAGAAAGAACATGACCTACAGACTTCTATATGAACCTCTAGTAAATGACTTAAGTAGAGATTTTGGGTTGCAGAGATATGGATCAACAAAACCAAGCTGTTGAACTACTTTTGACATAGAAGGGTCACTCTTTCATCCAACAGAAGGTCAAGACAGAGAGGTGTTTTGGTGGAGAGGACTCATAAGAGTCATAAGGAACATGTGTCAAGAGAAACTATAGATTACCAAAATCATAGTCACTCTTAAAACATGGTCGAGAAACAAAGGAAAATCATTAGTCATCCGAGTATATCAAAATCTTCGCCCAAGATCATGATATCACTTTACACCACTATATGAATAGGTAAGAAGATTCCTGATGACACGAGAAGAAATGAACTTCATTCTTAGACTTCAATTATTTGGCACAACAAAATTATTGCCAACATAAAAGGGTCTGGAGGATCGACCGAGAGACATTTAGCAACACTACTTTAAATGTTCTCCTTGATGTTTGAAAAAATCAAACATCACGTAAAGGTCGGACTTCGGATACAAAGGAAACCATAAGAACAACTCCTACAACATCTTGTAGAAGGATCCTCATGAAGAGTGGTCGTTACTGCTAAATCGAGGTATATGGCAAAAGATCTTTCCGGCTAAGTGTGTCAACCATTACAACAATCTTGCCAGATTATAGAGAGACCTATGTCAAAACCTTGAAGAACACCAACCATCATTGCTACTTGAGATTTAGCTTTGGTTAGGTGGGACGATACTTCAGACTCAGCATGTCCGAATAGAAAGGGTGCAACATTTACACAAAGGTAAAGTCACTAGATTCTCAAGACACGGTCTACAGTGTAAAGCTCCAAAGGAATGAGCTAAATTGTTAGACCCATGTATTAGCAACTTGTCGAGAGACAGCTGCACACACATAAGGTACTGACAATAAAACACACATGTGTCCATAAGAAAAGGAAGATAACTCTTCTCGAATCCATGGCGACATCTTTCAACAATTGCTCATGAATCAGGGAAGGTTACTACTAACATCCAGAACACATACTTCGAGATGACTCGAAGATGGTTCTAAAATTTTTCCAACATTAATGCCAATTGTTCCATATGAATACAATCTAACATGTAGAAAATAAGAATGCCATTGATGCGCTCAACAACAAACTTACCAAGACACTCCAAAAGGATGAACTCATATGTGGCATGAACAAAGCAATAATACTGGTCAGACCAAAGAACATGAAGATGTACTCAAGTGAAACATCACAAGTAGAAACACCATCATGATATTCCTTGGAACTGAGTTTGATTTGACGTTAACCCAAATCAAATCAAAAGAGGGGAAGATATCATATCCACGAAGGAGATAATATCTTTCTTCAACACAAACAAAACTAGACATCACTTTAAGGAGGAACTGGGTCGGATAGAACTTTTGTCTTACAACTCTCCAAGTTGTTGTTTAAGCTCAACCAACTAGTTCAGGGGTATCCAGTATAGATCCTTGGAGAAAAGAACAGTTCAGAGAACTTGCTTGCTCAAGAACTTGACAACACGGTCATGCGGCAATATGGCGATACTTCTACTAGACAACTAGAATATCACGAACCACCGATATGTCACTTAGTTCGAGAGGAAACTTGCTTGGTAAGGCAAGAAGACATAGTCTCAAAGTTTCGGCACAAGCCTAACTCTTTGACCGAAGAGAGTGCACCAGAATAACGGACTTGGTAGCACGATCACCCTTTGCTTAGTGACAGGGTTAACCAACCACGCTAAGAATGACTCAAATGTCCTTTGACTTCAAAGCAATGACAATTGCTAATAATATTAGATGACCACATTATTACACACACGCATCACTCACGAGCACGAAAGCTCGAGGAAGGATGGGTAAATATGTGTAATAGCATCACTTCATTAAGAGGTCATGAATCTCAGCACGATCTCTTGTTTTAAAATAGTGTGAAACTTTAAGGTAGAATACACAAAAGCTAATCAATGCTTCTTGATCTGCGGACTACAACACTTTGACTTGGTCCTAGATATGACGAGGTACTGGAGTTTGTTTCTCCTGACATCCCGAAATGGTTGTCTTGACGGACCACAAGAGTATCTTACATTGAAATACACCGATGCACATTTACTACTTGGCTACCAACTGGTAGACAAAGGTCGAAAAGCAACAAGGGAAAAAGGAACATGCTCAGGACAGAATCTCGAGATGTGGAGGCATAGATTATCAATCTTCCAGAAACCAATGCGCAAAAGAGGTAAGGTGTGGCAGAGTCATGAGTATAGATGCGAGACTCTCGAGGAGTACTCTTGTCGTGATCTATTTGGTTTCATTAAAGAACATCTGCCATAGCATGTGGTAGGGGAAGTCCCCAGTTGTCACAATTCAATCGCGACAAAGACCACAAGCTTGAAGACTGGAATTGTATTACCAACCATCCTGAGGTAATGTGTGAACATTAACGACAGGGGTCAAAGGATTGGATCTCGGATTAAAGATCAGCGTCATGTACAATATTCACAACACTAGAATCCAGCACAATCGGGGATCTTCAGTTCAAGTCCAAGGGTTAAAAACCAAACAAAGGAGTAAATACTACTTATGTGACATAGTGTACACTGCAATATAGTAATCACGAGGTAGATTCCAAGAGAATAAATGACTTCTGAAGTACCCAACAAATGAAAAGGAGGCACACGAGGTGAAAAGAAACCTCAAAGCCTAGAGCAGAACATTGTGGATCATTTATATTGTAGGATCCATAAAATAGAGAGATCATGATGGAAAGGAATCTCTCATGTGAACAGGAGCAAAGGGGAACAAGGAATTCACAACACACACAACTCTAGAGAACTCAACACTAGGTCAACTGGCTGAGAAACGACATGCCAAGAAGGCACCTAAGTTTTGAAAGACTAGAAGGGATATCAAAACTTTTCCACAATCAACACCAGTTAAGATAACCCAGAGTTAGAGCGAAACTGTATAAGAAGTAAAAGAAGCATACTAGAGTTTTCACAAATACTTTTCATCTTTAAAGTAATTTTCACAAGCACTAGACTCAACATCGACCAATACCAAAGTTTTCCTACGGTCGGTACTGCTCTGATACCAAAACCTGTGACACCCCCGGGATTAGGGCTAAACAAATACCAGACCTCCTTCTGACATAAGCTTAAACTTGAGCTCGAGGATATACAGTGAAGAATCGATAACACAACAATAACCCTACGACACAAAAATTTATTACAGCAAGCTCATAACTGAGCCAAGAACCAAATTATTACAAGCAGAGGTCACTGACCACAAACATCAAACAACAGAACACAAATTATGCTATTAAGTATAGGAAACTTAACAAATGTCCTGAGCGGCTGATACGTTGGAAACGTATCTATAATTTTTGATGCTCCATGCTTGTTTTCTATCTACTTTACTTTGCTTTGTCTATACTTTGAGGTGTTTTTATATCTTTTCTGGAACTAACCTATTAACAAGTTGCCACAGTGCCACTTGCCTGTTTTCTTCTGTTTTTGGTTCCAGAAAGGCAGAAAATCAATATTCTCGGAATTGGACGGGACAAAAGACAAACTTATTATTTTTCCTGGAGCAACACGGAACCACGAAGCAGAGCCGGAGGGGGGCCACAGGGTGGCCAAACCCCCCTAGGCGCGGGCAAGCCCTGGAGGCGCATGGAGGGGGTGTGGGCCCCCTGGACCCCCACCGACCTTGATTCCTGCGCCTATAAGAAGCCTCCGATGGGAAAACCCTAAACAATCCAGAAGAAATCCACGATGGACCTCCGTAGCGCCGCCTCCACTGAAAGGGAGATTCGGGGGACAGAAAATCTCTGTTCCGGCACCCTACCGGGACGAGGAAGTCCCCCCGGAGCCATCTCCATCGATCTCCATCGCCATCTCCATCACTGTTGTTGATTCCCATGATGAGGAGGGAGTAGTTCTTCCTCGAGGCTAAGGGCTCTACTGGTAGCTATGTGTTCATCTCTCTCTATGCATGATCTTGTGGTCATGAGCTTTGTAATCAAGTAGATCTACCTTGCTACTTAAGTGCTTAATTAGATCTCTGCTCTCCCAATGTGTGTGAAAGTGACAACATGCACGCCATGGTGGCACTTAGGTTTGAGTCTACATAAATAATCTTTGTGCTTTAATAGATCTATGCTTTTCCCCACGTGTGTGAAAGTGACAACATGCATACCGTGTGTGGCACTTTGGCTAGATTGAATATTTGTTATGAGTTATATTTGGAGTAGGATGTCTCTATGAAATTGTGGTGTTTGTTGGAACCATCTAGCGCTCAAGGTGACAGTGTGGGGTTATCTAGATTGGGGAAGGCCCTACCCTGGATTAGAGTGTCCAACCGGAGAGTAGTTAAGAGTAATATCATGAAGAGAGGATATTTATATGAGAGAGTGTTCACTAGTGAAAGTATGATCCCTAGGCCTTGTTTCTACACATTGAAATACCGTTTGCTACTAGATTTGTTGCATGTTGCTTGCTTCCTTCAGTTTGCCTTTAGTCTGTTTCTCCACGCCGTCAGCTCTTTTCTGTCACCGTTACCCCAAGTCAACAACAAGTTAGAAGCTCTTTTCTGGCACCGTTACCACTTGTATTTCACTATCTCTTCGCCGAACTAGTGCACCTATACACCTGACAAGTGTATTGGGTGTGTTGGGGACACAAGAGACTTCTTGTATCTTGATTGCAGGGTTGCTTGAGAGGGAATACCTTTGACCACTTCCTCCATGAGTTCGATAAACTTTGGGTGATCCACTTAAGGGAAACTTGCTGCTGTTCTGCAAAACTCTGCACTTGGAGGCCCAACAACTGTCTAAAAGAATAGAAGTGCATAGAAATCAAGCTCTTTTCTGGCGCCATTGCCGGGGAGGTAAGGTAAAAGGTACTCACATCCTCCGGTGTGAGTGCTTGAAGTTATTTCCTTTAGATTCTGCAGTTTTGTCTTTTTGTTTCTTGTTTTCACTAGTTAGGCTTAATGGAAAACAATAACAAAATTAGAGAGCTTTATAGCATCTATCTTGAGTTAGGACATGAAGTGTTTGAAGAGAAAATTAAAAAACCCGTGGAACTTTATTTGCATGCTAATAGCAATGTTATTAGTATGAACTCATTGGACACCATTGTTGCGAATGCTATGGAAAAGTCTAAGCTTGGGGAAGCTGGTTTTGATGAGCATGATATTTTTAGTCCCCCAAGCATAGAGGAGAAAATTTTCTTTGATGATAGTTTACCTCCAATATATGATGATTACAATGATGAATATGATATTTGCAGTCCACCTACTATTGAGGAGGAAATTAATTGTGATTACAATATGCCTCATATATTTGATGATTCTGGTGATGAGAATAATAGTGATAGCTATTTTGTTGAATTTTCTCCCACTATGATTAATAAGCATGACTATGCTTATGTGGAGAGTAATAATCATTTTATGCATCTGGCTCATGATAAGAATGTTTTATGTGATATTTCGATTGTTAATTTTATTCATGATGCTACTTAAAGTTATTATGAGAGAGGAAAACATGGTTTTATGCATCTCAAAAATATTAAGTATCCCCTCTTTATGTTGAAAATTTCGAAGTTGCATTTGTCTTGCTTTCCTATGCTTGTTGCTTTGTGCTTTGATGACTTGTTTCTTTACAATATTCCTATGCATATGAAGTGGGTTAGAATTAAATGTGTTTTGAATTTGGTTCTTGATGCTCTCTTTTACTTCAATTCATATTTGTTATGAGAGCATCTTCTCAAACTATCAAGCCTAACTTAAAGACGTTAAAGAAAAGTACTTGTTGGGAGATAACCCAAGAGTTTTCTTGAGTCTTTTTGTTTGCTTTTTGTTCCAAGAATGACCTCTAATGAGAGGGAAGTAAGATTTGGGGAGTTGCTGTTCTGAAACAGATTTCTGTCCTCCACCATAAAAATTCGTGAGGAGTCTCTGTAACTCGGATTGAGCTGAAAATTTACGAATAAATCCCCCAGTATGTTATCTAACTTTCTTTAGTTCAATAATTTTTTATTTGAGCAACAGAAGATATTCGAAAAAATCTTTTTCTATCTGCTGGTCTGTTTTGACAGATTTCTGCCATTATTTGCATTTGCTTCTTATTTATTTCTTTTTGAGTTCTCTTTAGGTGAATTGAGCTTTTTAAAGAAGTTACTATAGTAGCTTGTGTTTTTAGTGAAAAGCCTTGCTGTTACAAAGCTTTGCTAGGGGTTTAATATCTTTTGAATACACTAATGTTGCTAATGAAGATTGTGTGAAGTTTTGTATGAAAGAAAATTTGCAGGTGTACAGAAAGAATGATGTAATGAGATAAAGAATGGACAAAATCTCAAGCTTGGGGATTCCACCCCGGTGTCACCCATAGAAATATTCAAGAGGTACAAGCGTCAAAGCTTGGGGATGCCCAAGGCATCCCCTTCTTCATCAATAAAAATCTCAGGTCTTTCTAGACACTTCGTTTTTATTGATTCATGCACAGTTGTGTTGTTCTTGGAGCGTCTTAGTTTTTGTTTTTGGTTTTCATTTGCTTAGTTTGCTTGAGTAAGTTGGTTTGTTACACCACACTTCTTTTGGAGAGAGACACACTCTGTTTTCATTGCCTAGAACACTCTAGTTTTCACTCTTATTGTTTTGTGAGTGTTCTCTTTTGCTAGCACTTTGTTTAGCCTTAGTTTTCTTGAGCTTTCAGCTTAGAACTTTTTAGTTCTTCCTTGTGGATTTGTGAGACAAGCTCACTGATCTTTATTTACTATTATCTTTGTGAGTTGTTTCAATAAGTTGTTTGGTGTTGGAAAGGAGTAGTAAGTTCTTGCTTGTAAGTGCAAGAGGAGCTTGCATTGACTATGACTTAGACTTTAGCATGCCATGCTAGGCGTTGTTTTGACATTATGCTTAGTGATTATTGCTGTAGCATGTCTTGTTCCAAGCAATTGGGATTGCTTAGTGTGCCTTGAAGAATTTATGCGTTGTTTTAGCATGCAAAAGCATAGTATTATGGTATTCTCCTTTGATGCTTTGTTTGGGTTGACTTGGCACATGCTCACACCATGTTATGACTATGAACAAGTCACCATAGCATCTATGATCATTTAGTCCTTGACTTGTAGTACCACTCTATGCTTTGATTAGTAATGTTTTGTTGCTCTGCATGATTATGGCCATTATTGCTCTGTTAGTTGGTTGCTCCCAGTCTTTTGCTAGACTCCACTTGTATGAGTAAGCTCTACTCATGCTTCCAACTCCCATGAAACCAAGTTATTCCAAAGTGTCCACTATAAATTCCTATGCATGGTGTGTTACACCATTCCAAGTATTTTCTTGTTTTCAGCTATCTTCCAATTAAAAACTATTTTGTTATGTGAAAACTTAGTGATTAAAGCCCTCACGAACTTGATGGCACACTTTATATTCTTTGCCCCTAATAAAATTAAACCATTGTGACAACTTTGTTGTATATGCTTGCACTTATAAGTTGGAATTAGCAGAACCGTGCTGTCATGGGGAACGTTTTCAACATTGCACTTGTACTCTATACTCAGTTGATATCATGCTCTTTTGTCTATGGATGTCACCGGTGTGAAATAAAGAGGGAACTTGTAAGTCCATGGAGTTTGTATCCTGTGTTAGAGAAACGCCTGGGCCGCTACCTAATCCATGCCTAATCATGGTGGAAACTTGCAGCATCACCATAGTGACATCTATGAAGCATTCTTCTTATAAAAAAAGAGACACATTGAGAAAAGAGAGGAAAAAGCACCATATTCCCATGGTAAATAAGAAGATTGCTGAGATGCTCATTGTCTGCTTGCCTTGTCATTTTGGTTATGGGAAATCTCCTGTACCATGTTCAAGGGGTACTCCATTGGCGGTTCTCTATGATATGCAAATACTTACAATGACAAGAACTTACTGGTGACTGAAGTTGAGTAGCATGAGGTGTGGCCCTCGTATTCAAGGGACTTGAGGTTGCCAACTTATACTTTGTCAAGCATATACTCCATCTTTGTTCACTTTAACCTTAACCACTTCAAGATGCTTATGATAGGGGCAATGAGGGCTGAAAGCTAACAAGTACCATAATTTTTGGAAGCTCTTTTTGAAACTTGTAATCCCTGCTTCCTTTAAAAAAAGGCCTTTCTTCCACCATTATTGAGTCTCCAACTTCTACCTTTAGGCACCATTAAGAGAGCATAGTTGTCATTTTGTGTGCAGTGTTCCAAAGCTTATTGATTGATGCATATTGTGATATTACTTGTTCTTGTGCTATTTGTTTCTAGTCACCCTTGTAAACTTTGAAGGTGTCCTATGCATCTATATTGCTACTGTATGAGGGACAAGCTAATTGCCACTATGCTATGTTTTCTGTATGTGAAACAAACAAACATTTTTCAATGCATGTTATTCATTATCTTTGTTTGTAGCCTTTCATGTTGCATGCATAGTTACTATGTACTATTGTTAGAACTCCATCTTTCATGCACATGTTTAGAGTTCTTTGATCCTAGATTTCAATGCTTGCAAATGTTTAATCTTGGTTTTGTTGGTGCATGTCACCTAAAAAATTATTCTTTTTATCACTTACCTACTCGAGGACGAGCAGGAGTTAAGCTTGGGGATGATTGATACGTTAGAAACGTATCTATCATTTTTGATGCTCCATGCTTGTTTTGTATCTACTTTGCTTTGCTTTGTCTATACTTTGAGGTGTTTTTATATCTTTTTGGGAACTAACCTATTAACAAGTTGCCACAGTGCCAGTTGCCTGTTTTCTTCTGTTTTTGGTTCTAGAAAGGCAGAAAATCAATATTCTCGGAATTGGACGGGACAAAAGCCAAAGTTATTATTTTTCCCGGAGCAACACGGAACCATGAAGCAGAGCCAGAGGGGGGCCAAAGGGTGGCCAAACCCCCCTAGGCGCGGGCAAGCCCTAGAGGCGCCTGTAGGGGGTGTGGGACCCCTGGACCCCCACCGACCTTGATTCTTGCGCCTATAAGAAGCCTCCAATGGGAAAACCCTAAACAATCCAGAAGAAATCCACGGAAACCTCCATAGCTCCGCCGCCACTAAAATGGAGATTCGGGGGACAGAAAGACTCTATTCCGGCACCCTGCCGGGATGGGGAAGTGCCCCCGGAGCGATCTCCATCGATCTCCATCACCGTTGCTGATTCCCATGATGAGGAGGGAGTAGTTCTTCCTCGAGGCTAAGGGCTCTACAGGTAGCTATGTGTTCATCTCTCTCTCTATGCATGATCTTGTGGTCATGATCTTTGTAATCAAGTAGATCTACCTTGCTACCTAAGTGCTTAATTAGATCTCTGCTCTCCCCATGTGTGTGAAAGTGACATCGTGCACGCCATGGTGGCACTTAGGTTTGAGTCTCCATAAATACTCTTTGTGCTTTAATAGATCTATGCTTTTCCCCACGTGTGTGAAAGAGACAGCATGCATACCGTGTGTGGCACTTTGGCTAGATTTAATATTTGTTATGAGTTATATTTGGAGTTGGATGTCTCTATGAAATTGTGGTGTTTGTTGGAATCATCTAGCGCTCAAGGTGACATTGTGGGGTTATCTAGATTGGGGAAGGCCCTATCGTGGATTAGAGTGTCCAACCGGAGAGTAGTTAAGAGTAGTATATGAAGAGAGGATATTTATATGAGAGAGTGTTCACTAGTGAAAGTATGATCCCTAGGCCTTGTTTCTAAACATTGAAACACCGCTTGCTACTAGATCTGTTGCATGTTGCTTGCTTCCTTCAGTTTTCCTTTAGTCTGTTCCTCCACGCCATCAGCTCTTTTCTGGCACTGTTACCCCACGTCAACAACAAGTCAGAAGCTCTTTTCTGGCACCATGACCACATGTATTTCACTATCTCTTTGCCGAACTAGTGCACCTATACACCTAACAAGTGTATTGGGTGTGTTGGGGACACAAGAGACTTCTTGTATCTTGATTGCAGGGTTGCTTGAGTGGGAATAACTTTGACCACTTCCTCCCTGAGTTCGATAAACCTTGGGTGATCCACTTAAGGGAAACTTGCTGCTGTTCTACAAACCTCTGCACTTGGAGGCCCAACAATTGTCTACAAGAATAGAAGTGCGTAGACATCAGATGCCTGAAGCATAATGATGACGTCCCAGCCCATAGATTCCAGGCCGCCGGCCAAGAACCCCAAGCTACTCGTCGGTGTCGATGTAGTGCCAAATTGATCTTCAGGGAACACTTACTCAGCCAAAAGTATCAACAAAGCAAGGGTGAGTACATGGTTTACTCCGCAAGACTTAAGGCTGGTGGAGTTGTTTTGCATAAATCCATCTTTGTTTATAAAACAAGGGAGAGAAGAAGCCCGTCTATTCAGAGTATTTTAAAAGGGGATAAGAGAGCGACATCTCCGAAATATTGGTCATCATCTTCTGATATCCACCAATCATCATCATTTACCAACTAGGATCACCCCTCGTAGCCATGAGGTATCATCCTTAAGCACAAGTTGATCTGCAAAGTTTTACGATTAGGTTCAAGTTCTCTATGATCATCACGTCTGTTCCCAAGTCATCCATAACCGTGGACACGTCTTTCCGAAAGATTATTATCCTTCAGTGGTGTATAAATTTACCCACACGTACGAACCGACTCTTAGTGCCACTTGACACACTTCCTGGGTGTGTTGGCAGAGGGTGTGGTTGGACACGACCTTTACATTGCTTTTGCCGATACCATGAGTCACGTAATAAGGATGGTTCCACCGTAACGGGTCACATCCCGAAGCCGGTCCTTAAAGATGTGAGGTGAGGTTGGTTTACCAGGGGCGGCATCAACCCCAAGCATTTCGGTCCACGCTTCCCTACCTATTATGAATGCACCTCCTTCACCTCATCTTTCAAAAATGTTTTCAATGCGTATGTCGAATGGAACGCCCGAACTATGTGACTCATGGAATCTATTAGGAAATTTAGTCAATCATGGGGTCCCCATAAATCCCGTGTGGTTGTACGCTCGACTTGGTTCAAGAGGCAAGAACTCGGGTCCTAGTGGTGGCGAGCATGTTTAATCTCATATCACCTCTGATCTCATCTCATCACGTTCTCCTGTCATACTAGATTCTTTGCATCTGATCCATCAACTGGATGAACCAGTACTAACAGCTATGCATGGCTAAGCAAGACACATATATAAGCTTTAGCAGTGAACACAAGCCAAACCTAGTTATGCTAGGAGCAGTGGATCAGGTAATGTAAGCTCAAAGGGAGTAATGCAACAGATAGGATACTCTATCTATCGATAAAAGACCATAGTAGAATCGTATGCATCATGGCAGGAATTGAAATGCTTTCGAAAATCGTAGGATTATATCATGGTGGGGCTATGTTTGCCTTTGCCCGTCGATAACCAGAAAGAAGATCTTCGGGAGCTTGTACTTGACATGGTTACAGTTGGTCAAGTATTGGTCTTTGAGCTTCGATGGTCTTGATCTCGGACTTCAATATCGATCTGGATCTCGATATCGTATTCTACCAGGAAGAACCAAACACTAGAAAGAACGGGGAAACAATCAACACATGGCATCGATGAAATGCCCAAACAAGGATGATGATATGCCAAGTTAATTGTATCGAAATGTAACCCTAAAGCATGCTTGACAATTTAAACGGGGTTCCGAGGGGTGAAAACCCTAACTCGGTTAAACTCCGGATGCATATGAGAGGGGTGCATTTGTTGTTCTAATTAAGATTGTCGTGTAAGTTGCTTAACAATGCATGATTATAACTTAAATAGATAGTTCTCATTTTTCTAAACAATTTGATATATTATACATATTTTTTTGACTTATAAATCAATAGTTATTGAATTTACAATATTTAAATCATTTTATGAAATTATTAAACCATTTTAAATGATTTATCGCGCAAGGATGACATCATCACATGCACCAAATACTTTTTACACCGCAGCGGAGCCTACCCACTAAGGCTGACTGATGGGGCCTTGGACACGTTAGGGGCACCTCAGCGCCACGTTAGCTCGCCGACAAATGAGCGAGATGGCGACGGGGACGGTGGAGGAGGGCGAACTGGGCGCGTGTGGGTGTGGGTTCGAAACAGCAAAGCGAGGAAAGCACGATAGAGGCGGCGCCGCCCGGATTTGGTCACCTGAGCGACATCTGCGACGAGCGGTGGCGGCGGAGCTCACAGACGAACGACGCGCGGCGGCTACGAAGAGCCAGCAGGAAAACAGAGGGTGCCTTGAGCACCAGAAGCTCACCACGGTGCTCGACGTGGGGTCCGGGAAGCCTGGTGAGGCCGGAAGCAAGCTAATCGACGGTGGCGAGCACGGTCGGGGTCGGGGAAGACGGAGTCGCGAGCGACTATTGCGAGCAGCCGGGCTCGATTCCATTGGCGTGTCGAGGCAGGGGAACTAGGCGGAGCTCCTGACGCTGCCAGATGGACAAGGGGTGGTTGGGAACGGCGGTGATGGGCGGCATTTGGCCGGCTAGGGTTCAGGCTCTCATGCTGGAGGGAAGAGAGAGGTCGCTGGAGAGGAGGAAGTGGATGAGGGCGAAGGAGACATGGCCACGTCGTTCTTATCCACCCTCGAGGCTCGACGGACGACGAGATGCAGGCGGCAAAGATCGACGACGGGGCCGGCGACAGGTAGCTGCTTGCACTGCGGGAGGTAGACGACGAAGACGGAGGCAAAGCGGTATCGGGTTGCGCTGGGCTGCGCTTGGGCCACTGCTGGGTTACTCTCTTCTGCGCGCTGACGACAGTGAAGAGAGGAACAGGGTGGGCTCGGCCCAGGTAGCTAGGGTTTCCTGATTTTTTTTCTTCTGAAAAACTGTTTTTCCAATTCTTTTTGTGTTTTCTATTTATATTTCAAATTCAAATCTGTTGTAGGTATTTAAAAAATACCAGAGAGCTTTATAAAATATATGAAATAGTGTGGGGCCCTTATAACAATTTGGGCTCCAACATATTTTATATTTTTCAAAATATCAAAACCATTTTGAATGTTTCAAAGAGAGGGAGAATGTTAGGGTTTAGGGTTTTGCATTTAATTTTTCTTTTCTTACATGCATTTTTAAGAGATGATGCTTATGACGCACAATCAAAACCCTAATTAGTAATTAACTAAAACTTGGGTGTTACACTGGCCTCAACACTGACCGCTCTCTTTTTCCTTTGCCCTTTGTCGATAGTCCTTTTGTTTGAGCAGGTTTTGAGATCGACGTCGTTAGTAGGGTTACCCTTTCGGCTTGGCCTGGGCAGGGTTATATACGCCATTGATTATTCTTCAGGGATTTTAGCTCAATTTGCATCTTATTCGTACCCGGATGTGTATCGTTTTCAAGGTGATTTGGATCTTTGTACTATATATCTGTATTCTTGACTCTTTGAGTCGTTGTTGTATATATATGTTTTGTGGGTTCCATCGAGGACTATTGTGTAATGATATTACTTCGTTTTCCACCCGCACGAAAGTTCCCGGTGGGCACCTTTGAATCGTTTCTATGCGGGTTTGGCAGGAATCGCTGAAACTTGCATAGGGCCGATTCGAGGGTGTTATAGAGTGGTATCAGAGCTCAGCAGTTATGATACCCCACTGGTACAGCCTGTAGGATAACCTAGCTAACGATCGTCGTAGTGTCAAAACTATTTTGCAAAATCGGTTGGATAGATCTGATTAGGTCTGCTTTTACTCCTTACCCTCTTCTATTCTCTTCTTACATGTGCGTGTTCTGAATCTGCTGTCTTATCTTTTCTTCGAGTCCAGGATTTCTCGCGGTTGGGTTTCCATCATACCTACAGGGTTTCTCTTCCTCCCTTTTATAATGGTGGTGCTACGATCATCAAATCTGCATCTTTTCTGTTGTACCCTTCATCCAATCTTTTTGTTCTTGAACTCTTTATCTGTATGTGTACCTTGATGGATATCCGTATCGTTGAAAAACATATGAGAAGGACGAGCATTGGTGAAGTTGCAGTATACCTTGAGCATGTGTTATTCATTCCAATGGAACCATCATGGAACCTAATCATTGTGTCTTTCATACGATTTCTTTTGTATATTCCGGTGGTTTCCAACACGATGACATCATCCGTGTCAGATCCGATGAAGAATTTGCATCACTCCTTTGTTCTTCGAACATCACCTATCGAGATCTTCAGTCTAATTTCAAAAGCTATGTTTCATGATTTTCCTACTCATGTACGGAGTTAATAGTTTGGGTACGGGATGGACTGATCACCCTACCCGACTCTTACTGATCAGTCTTGTACATCAAACTGGTGGATCACTGTAACGTTTCTTTTTTTCATGGAAGTTAAAGGTGGCCTTAACTTATGCTGCCTTTATCTTCGTCCTTTTTATTCCGGAGTATTCTCTCGACGAATGTGACTAACAAACCCTTGTTGGTGGTGCCACTGATTTCAAGACAGAGAAAGAATCTTTGTTAGTGGTGTCGCGAGGATCTACACGAAGCGAGAAGATTTCAACCGTAAACCTTCTTCCCCGTACCATGAGGCGGATCTCTAGGGCGAGATCCATTGTTAGTGGTGTCAAATTGTAGCACCCGGGTAAATCCAGTACTAGAAAATCGCTCATGTTTGTACATCATCATCACTGCATGCATATTATTTAACTAAAACTATTTTATAAAAGCCCATTTTTGTTTTCTTATATATCTCCTTTTTCATTTTAAATTATAAAGCTCGGGCCTTCTGAATATTTTATATGTATAAAACTCTAATTATAAATATTTTATTTTAAATAAATAAATAATAAAATAGTTTTGTAAAATCATCGAAAAGGCAACCCAGCCGGTCAATCCAAAAACCCAACCGGATCAGACTACCCCGACCCGTCTAAATCTAGACCTAAAACCTAATCATAGAAAACTCAGGACCCTCTCACCCAAACCCTAGACCCCGAACAACTCTGCCGCCGCCAGCTGCCAACCCCGCCAACCCGCGTGCATGACACTCCCACGCCCCAGCCCACAGCGATCCCCTACCGCAACTACCGCTACCCACCACCCCGCTGTCAAACCGCCCTGCAAATCCCTCTCCCTTTGCAACCAACCCCACCTGCTGGCCCTGCGTGCGGCCCCACCACCAACGCGACCTCCCCACAATCCCGCGCCTCTCGTGTCGTACTATCCCTCGTCTCTCCCCGCATCTCTCTCCTTCCGCAACCACCGATCCCGCCGCTTCCTGAGCCATGACCCACCTCGGCCTCGCCTTCCCTCCATCCCCAAGCAATGCCGCTCCTGACTAGCAACGCCCCCTCACGCCCGCCGCGTGCGCCTCCCCTCGCCAGGGAGCCCACCCCGCCCTTTGTCCGCCACCTCGCCACCAATCGCCGGCCGCCCTCTACAGCCCTTTCCCTGCAGGAGCCCTGCCCGAGCCCCACCGGTGCCCCGCTGCGGCCGACGTCGAGCTCTCCGCGACTCCGAGTGCCTCCCGCACCTCCCTGGCTTCCTTCCTTGCAGTGGTCGCCGGTGCCTCCTCTGCCTTCCGCCACGGCCGGCCCCTACAGCGCCCCCTCTGGCCGTTCCTGTCTCCCAGGATCCACCGCCCGGACTCCCAGCACATCCTCGCCTCCTTCCCGAGCACCTCCCTGTCACCGCCGGACCCTCTCCGGTCGCTGCGGTCCATCTCGCCGTCCCCTTTGCCTCACACGATGTCCTCCGCCCCGTAGCCTGTCGCTCCTCTGCCTTGTGCACCTCGTTCCGCTGCTGCCTAGAAGGTCCCCGTTGATGCTGTGTGCATGCCCGGTTTGCCTAGTCCCTGCTTGCTGCACGACAAGGGCTTCACCTGTTTTTTTGTCTCTGGGTACACGTGCGTGTCCGCAGGAGATCACGCCAACAGATCACTATCTTGTCAAGATCTCCTCGCCGACTAGACCATCTTGATGTCGAGGATGTCGGAAGTATACATGGAGCCACTCGGAGGCATCGAACCCAGGAGGCCTCCTTCACATATGTCGAGACCCCGAGTGCACCGACATGAATGCCAAGGCCCTGAAGCCATATCCGGATCCGAAGACCGATCCCGCTGAGTGCAAACCTGGCGAACCCTCGGCTACCAAGTTTGTCGAATCCATGTGTGACCCTTTTTCCCGATCCCCTATTTTATAATGATATTTATCTATTGCATATAAATTACTCATGATCGCATATATATTCATTTGTTGGGATGTATTATGTCGATACACCGAATAATTAAATATGGAGGCCATATGCGGGCAAATCTAGTCTGATATTAGCCCCATTTAAATTTGTGTAGCAAACTGGTGCCACCATTTGACATGTTAATATAACATTTAAATTGCGGGTATCTAAACAATATGAACCTATTGATTAATTGTTGGGACCCCGGTTCCGCTTGATATTGCCTAATTGCATTACATCTTTGCCATGTCATACATCATACATACATCATGCCCGATCTTCACCGTAGTATCAAATAGTGCATCCGATATTTCTTCTAGTGTTTTGCTTCTTCATGGATTAGGCCGATGAGTTGATGCAAGTGTCGACCCGATCTCCAGTGTATCTTCGGCAGTGTTTTCAGGTGAGCATTCTCCCTCTTTCTACCTATTTTATATTTCTAGTCTTTATTTCCTCCTGTTGATCTATTGCTATCTGTGTTGCGATGCTATAGATTTCGTATCCTTTTATACTTTCCTATGATGGATGGTGCTGACGTGGAGCACTTTGTTGGAAACCCCAAGAGCAAGGTGTGAAGCAGCAAGCAGCAAGTCTTCCCTCAGTTGAGACCGAGGTTATCGAACCAGAAGGAGGAAGGAAATGTCACACAGGTGTTGCGAGCAACGCGGAGACCTGCACAACACAAACTCAAGACTTTGCCCCAACGAATCAGTGAGGTTGTCAAGCTCACCGGTTTGCTGTAACAAAGGATTAAACGTATGGTGTGGAAGGTAATGGTTTGCAGCAAGTAAACATGTAATAGTGGAAAATGTATCAATGGTAAAGATTGGACCGGGGTCCATAGTTCACTAGAGGTGCTCTCCTTAGATAAACAACATGGCATGACGGGTAAACAAATTACAGCGAGGCAATTGATAGGAACTGAGCAAGGCATAACAATGCAATTACTAGCCAGAAAGATCCTATGAATTTGACTGGGCAATACAACAATATACATAGACCGTCATACAACTGCATCTATGACTAGAAGTCCACCTTCGGGTTATCACCTGAACCCCCTCCAGTATTAAGTTGAAAGCAACACACAACTGCTTTAAGAAAAGTGTGTAAGGTAAACAGTCCACATGTTCTATGAACAAGAGACCGTTGTTTTCTCCCTAGTAGCAACAGCAAATCTATAACTGAAGAGATTTCTGTCACTTCCCTTGAAAACTAGAGGCATGAACCCACAATCGAGCATAAATACCCCCTCTTGGAGTCACTAGCAACTACTTGGCCAAGATAACCACTAGCAACGGAGAGCATGCAAGATCAGAAACAACATAGACATGATAGAATCATAAAGATAAACCATTAATCAAACCAACATAATAATCTCAATATCCATCAGATCCTGCAAACACAACATGCATGATTACAAATAGATTAGATCTTGATCATGAACGGAGCTCACAAGATCTATACATGAAAGCACAAAGGAGGAGATACAACCATCTAGCTACTACATGGACCCATAGTCCAAGGTGGAACTACTCACGAATCATACCGGAGAGAAGGCCTCCGGGATGATCTCCCCTCCGGCAGGGTGCCGGGAAGAGCTTCAGATCCCCTGATCTAGGGACGATGGTGGCGGCGGCTACAGACGGTTCTGTGGATTTCTGATCGGGTCCTCAGGGTTTCTGCATCGGGGGCTTCTTATAGGCTAAGGGGCGAGACCGGGAGGCGGCCAGGGCCACCAAACCCTAGCCAGGCGCGGGCCGACCTGCCCCCGCACCTGGGGTAGGTCTGGCCCCCCTGGCCGGCCCCTCCGGCTCTCCTCTGGACTTCTTGTTCCCCACGGAAAGTATTTGACTTTGGCGTTTGTCCCGTCCAATTTTGAGAATATTCCTTTACTAACTTTTCTAAAACCAAAAACAGCAAAAAAAGGCATCTGGCACTGTTGCAACTTGTTAATAGGTTAGTACCAGAAAACATGTAAAAAACACATCAAAGTGTGGACAAGTGTAACACCCTCAGAATCGGCCCTATGCAAGTTTTAGCGCTGCCCGCCAAACCCGCATAGAAACGATTTAAAGGTGCCCACCAGGCACTTTCGTGCGGGTGGAAAACGAAGTAATATCATTACACAATAGTCCTCGATGGAACCCACAAAACATATATACAGCAACGACTCAACGAGTCAAGAATACAGATATACAGTACAAAGATCCAAATCACCTTTAAAATGATACAGCGTCCGAGTACGGACAAGATGCAAATTGGGCTAAGAGCCCTGAAGAATAACCAATGGCGTCCATAACCCTGCCCACGCCAAGCCGGAAGGGTAACCCTGCTAACGACGTCGATCTCAAAACCTGCTTAAACAAAAGGGGTGCCGACAAAGGGCAAAGAGAAAAAGAGAGCGGTCAGTACTGAGGCCAGTACACGGCAAGACTAGAATTCGGCGGTCCTCGCCTACATAGGTATGGTGGACTGAAGCGGCAGCGCAGCATGCACTAAACAACCTATAGAGACTCGATACAAATAGCGGCTATCAGAGAGGGGTAAGAAAGACCTATTCGGAACCAACCTGATACTACCACCAAACATACCCATCCTGGTGTTTCCCCCTCGAGACCAAACGAGGAAGTCAACCGAGGAACTCACACCGTTGGCAGTTTTAATTATTCAGTTATCGTTGCAGCAATTACTAGTCATGTCTAGATAGTCATCCTGATATAATAAGCAGTGGGCACTTTTAGTGAACCATTCCGTTGTAGTTGTAGTACTTACTAGTCAGATACATATAGCATGAGGCATCCCAAAACCCAGCAGTTGTTGGTAATTTTATTTAGCCATTCCGTTGTAGTTGCAATACTTACTAGTCAGATACAATGGTAACAGGTGACAACCCAAACCAGCAATTGTTGGCACTTTTATTTAGCCATTCCATTATAGTGAAGCTGATTGCTAGTCATTATAAAGTCAAATTTATAGCACTACTTTAGTTATAGTTGTCTATGATCGAGATACTGTGCTCCAAGTCGTCCATAACCGCGGACACGGCTTTCAGAAAGTTTTACCCTGCAGGGGGGCACAAATAGCAACACACGCACGATCAACCTCGAGAAAAACCAATAAAAACCCAACGAGGCATCACGACAGAGCAATTGCAAGATTCATATAAATTTCAGGGGGCCACCCCACCAAGCTACCCGCGACGAAGTTGGCCGGCTCCGAGACGGACCCAGAGGTTTGTGCCAATGGCTGTAAACGACTGGGAACCCGAAAGTGTGACTGGGCTTGTCGATACCGCGAAAACATTCCACATTTGTTCCTAAACAATACAGGCGCTCCACGCGCAATCGTAAATAAAGCAGTAAAGCATGGCATAAGTACATGATAGTAATAAAGCCCCAAACTACTTTGTGGCCCCAAGAAATAAATATGACTCAAGCTCTGGCTAGGGGGATTCATGGTCCCACATGCGGATAGTGCGAATATTCAAAGAACAGGTATCAGGTACTCGGGGTCCTACGGGACACAAGTGGACGGTTAAAAACCAAATAACATCTATTGCCCACCTGTGCCTCTGCATTATTTACCTACATCAATTTTAGTTATTAAACAATAATTAAAGTTATGATCATCTCCAACATAAAGCATATGGCAGTCTTCCAACAACCGTGGTACTTGACGACACGCAACAGCACTTGAGCAAGCAACTACGACACGCAAGTCCAACTATCTACCAAACAACAGGTAATAGGAGGTGTCCAAGGCAATATAATGGCTGCAAGGGATATCACGGGTATGAAAACTAAAGCATCGCAACACAGTCAGCAATAGATCAATAGGAGGAAATAAAGACTATAAAAATAAGATAGGTAGAAAGGGGGGATGCTCGCCTGAAAACATTATCGAAGGTTCGTCCGAAGATCGGGTCGACTCTCGCATCAACTTATCGGCCTAATCCGTGAAGAAGCAAAGCACTAGAACAAACACCGGATGCATTATTTAATACTACGATAGAAGATCGGCATGATGCATGTATGATGTATGGCATGGCGAGGATGCGATGCATTTAGGCAATATTAAGCGGAACCGGGGTCCCGACAATTAGTTAGATGGTTCATGTTGTTTAGATACCCCATAATTTAAATGTTGTATTAACATGGCAAAACATGGCATCGGTTCGCTATACAAATTTAAATGGGGCCAATATTAGACTAGATTCGCCTGCATATGGTCTCAGAATTTAATTATGAGGTGAATCGGCAATACATCCCCAAACAAATGATTATGTATGCGAGAATGAACAATTTATATGCAACAATTATATATCATTTATAAAATAGGGCTCAGATAGGGATCACACATTAGGGGTTTCGTCGCACTTGGTGCTAGGGAGTGGCGAGGTTCGGTCTTCGGGGTTCGACGGGTGTCTTGGCGTGTCCCATGAAGGCGTCCTCGGTGCTCCGTGTCGAAGGCATCGGGGTCTCCGGGTAGGAGAACATGGAGTTCCGAGGGGTTCGGTCCCGTGAGGCAGATCTTGGTCGACGAGGGGTTCGAAACACATCAATTCAAGGGTCACCTGTCAAGCACCATATCCTCACTTTGTTTCTTGGGCACTTGCACAGGAACAAACTTCAGGAATCAACAAATAACGAAATAGTGGCACAACCAAAAGCCTCTGCACTCAACATCGTCCACACCTACAACGACCATAAGTGAACACAAGGTCGTGAGCTGCAGCGCCGAGATGAGCAGGAGGGGAACCGGCGAGCGGCAGGGGCGGCCAGAGGATCTTGTTGCGGCGGGGAGGAGCTTGAGAGAGCGCGGGCAGAGAGAGGTGGCCGGCCGGAGGCGGGAACGCAACTGGCGGCGAGAAGAGGAGTCGAGGACGGTGGTCAGCAACAGGGCTGCAGCGGGCGGCCTGAGCGGGTGGCGGTGTAGACAGGCGGCCGGAGGCGCGGCTTGTAGAGGGGTGGGGAGGCGATTGGTGGCATCGATGGCACCGGGAGGAGCTCGGGCGGCCTCGCGCGCTGCTGGACGGGGTGAGGGTAGCGGGGTCGCGGCAGAGGGCGGCCATCGGGGAAGGCGTCCCTGGCGGCGCTAGAGGCAGGCGGCGTCGGCATGCAGGGCAACAACGGAGACGCGAGCCAGGGGCAGAGGAGCTCGGGCTCGGGCGACGCACGGGGCCGTGCCCGGCTCGCTGGCGTCGGCAGGGCCTGTGGCCGGAAGGGTAGAGGGACCCCTGGCGGCACGGGAACCAGAGGATGCGGAGAAGGTAGAGGGCGGTGGCGGACGAGGTGGGGCGCGAGGATTGCACAGGGAGAGGAGACGGGGCCGGACGGTGGAGCTCCTGGAGGGGAGGCGGAGGCACGCGCAGGAGGCGACCAAAGGAGGGAGCGATGGCGGCGCGACTTCGGGTGGGGTGCGAGGACGATGGATCGAGAGTGAGAGGGTGGAGCGGGGATGAGGAAGGTGGGTCCAAGGAGCGTCGCGGGGTAGCGTGCAGGCGACGCGGTCGTGGTTGAGACACGTTCGGGTGGACTTCTGGAGCATGGGGATCGCTGGGATGGACGGGAGTGGTGGGGCCACGTGGGTCCAGTGCTGGGGCAAATTGATGGCAAGGAGCTGGCGTGCGTGTGGGTTCTGAGTCGAGTGGGTATAGGCACGACGCAGTGTATGGAGTAGGCGGCAACAGGAGGGGTGGTTCGGGTGTGGTGAGTGGGGTGGCGGCGGCAGGGAGGGTTTGGCTAGATTAGGGTTGGGGGGGTTTGGTGGGGATTAGGTTTTACAAATTCTGGGGTTGTAGGTGGACTCCGATTGGGCCTATCGGGCCTGGCCGGTTGTCTGCCTCCTCCAGGGTTTTAAATAAAATGAATTATTACTTATATTTAAAACAAAACATTTTGCAAGTAGTTTTAGACTAAAATATTCAGAATGACCGGGGGTTTGATATTTGAAATTGAGAGGGGGATATTTGTAGAAAACAAAACAAGGTTTTTCGAAAATAGTTTTAGACAGAAATATGCATGATGACATGATGATGCAGGCAGGATGATGCACAAATACAAACAACAATTTTCTAGTAGTGGTTTTACCCGGGGTGCTACTAAAGCAAAGTAGATACTAAACAAGCATGGAACATCAAAAATTATAGATACATTTCCAAGGTATCACCCTACAGCCTCTATATTGCCATGGACACCTCCTATTACCTGTTGTTTGGTAGATTGTCGGCCTTGCGAGTCGTATTTGCCTGCTCAGGTGCTGCTTCGCGTCGTCGATGTTCCACCGTTGTTGGGTGGTTTGCACATGCTTAATGGTGGAGATGAGCATGGATTTAATTACTGTTTAATATCTAAAATTGAAAGTAGGTAAATAATGTAGAGGCACTGGTGGTAATAGACAATATTTGTTTTTTAACCGCTCACTAGTGTCCCGTAGGACCCCGAGTTCTTGACACTTGTTCCGAGATCGAGCGCGCTAACCACAGGTGGGGTGTGTGGGCACCCCCATAGATTTAGTACCTGTTTTGAAAGTACTGTACTGAGGGGCACAAACTAGTTTGGGGCTTTATTAATATCCTATACTTATTCCATGCTTTACTGCTTTATTTACGATTGCGCGTGGATCACCTGTACTATTTAGAAACCCCGTGATACGTTTTCCCTGTATCGACAAGCCCAGTCACACTTTCGGGTTCCCAGTCGTTTA
Source organism: Avena sativa (assembly GCA_916181665.1). Lineage (NCBI taxonomy): Eukaryota > Viridiplantae > Streptophyta > Magnoliopsida > Poales > Poaceae > Avena > Avena sativa. The sequence continues at coordinate 133,912,792 of OV702280.1, forward strand.
CAACCATCGACACAAACCCTGGGTCCGTCTCGGAGAACGTACGACTTCGTTACGGGTAGCTTAGTGGGGTGGCCCCCATGTGCTTGCGTTGGGTCTGGGAAACATCGTGTCCGAAACCCCGTCGATATACCGTTGGGTGCATGTTTTGTGATCTTGTACCTACCTGATCTGATAACAAGGGTGTAGGTGCGTGTGGAAACTTTGGTGCACCCCTGCAGGGTTTAATCTTTTTGAAAAGTCGTGTCCGCAGTTATGTACGACTGGGAGTTCAGTTCTCGATCATAGACAACTATAACTAAATTTTACTGTTATAATTTGACTTGTATCTGATATGACTAGTAAGTTGGATGACCACCACGGAAAGAATGAATGAAACTGCCAATCGTGTGAGTTTCCTCGGCAGGACTTCCTCGTTTGGTCTCGAGGGGGAAATAGCAGGATGGGTTTGTTTGGTGTTAGTAATAGGATGGATCCGAATAGGTCTTTCTTATCTCTCTCTGATAGCCGCAAGTTGTATCGAGTCTCTATATGTTGTTTAGTGCATGTTGTGCTGACGCTTCAGTCCACCATACCTATGTAGGCGAGGACCGCCGAATTCTAAGACTCGACGTGTACTGGCCTCAGTACTGACCGCTCTCTTTTTTCCTTTGCCCTTTGTCGACACCACTTTTGTTTGAGCAGGTTTTGAGATCTACGTCGTTAGCAGGGTTACCCTTCCGGCTTGGCCTGGGCAGGGTTATGGATGCCATTGATTATTCTTCAGGGCTCTTTGCTCAATTTGCATCTTATCCATACTCGGGTGTGTATCGTTTTCAAGATGATTTGGAGCTTTGTACCATATATCTGTATTCTTGACTCTTTGAGTTGTTGTTGTATATATCTATTTTGTGGGTTCCATCGAGGACTATTGTGTAATGATATTACTTCGATTTCCACCCGCACGAAAGTGCCTGGTGGGCACTTTGAATCGTTTCTATGCGGGTTTGGCAGGAATCACTAAAACTTTCATAGTGCTGATCCGATGTTACACATATCGTGAGGAAAAAGGGACTCGGACGTAAATCGCATTGGAAAGGCAAGTCGTCATGACTCTTGGATACTTGGGAGTTGGCACATTCTGCTAGGAGCCGCTACCGACTGATCGATTGAGAGTCAGACTCCAATCTGTCTAAGTTGCCATGAGCCTGCGGGGTCACACACTTAAGACCAGGAGCAAGTTTGAATTGGATCTGAACCAGAAATCTGGTTGGGTTGGACCCGAGCCAGATTTGGACCGAGTCAGTGAGTTGGACTAACAATGACTAATATTATATGGGCTTTAGTGAATGGGCCACGAGTGAGTGAAGCCCATATTCAATCCCTATATATAGCGGGGCGCAGAAATCCAAGTGGTAAAAAATGGTTAAGGTCATTCCATGAGTTGGAAACCCTAGCTCCACAGCAGTACTGCCGTCGTAACAAACCTAGCAGTTCGCCGTCGGTGCTCCTCCTTGTACGTGTGGATACAGCAGCGGTGTTGTATCATCAACACCAGGATGATCGTGATCAGATCATATCGTGAGGATTGCACTGCATGAACTGATGCGCTTCATCAATAATCCGCAACTGCGCATCTAGTGGTAATCCTCGTGGCCTTCTACCTCAGCTAGATCTTGGGATCACCATGTTAGAGGAAAAAGTTTTTTTATCTCTATGTGCCCAACATCAACATGCTAGATATGATGAAAGATGGTCTGAAAGCAATGCGCGACTTGATATTCATGGACATCAGGAAGGATCTTCACGGAGGACGCACTACTCCTGATAATCAGGATGATGACAATGATGATTCAGAGGAAACACAAGGTCGTTGAAAGGGTAAAAAGGTCAAGAAGAATGAATATTACTGCCCCCTTCATGCTTCACTCTAAGCCAGGATGAGATCAAATAGTTTTTCAAGTTCCTCCTAGGAGTCAAATTTCCTTATGGCTACGCGGGCAAGATAAGCAGATACCTAGATGAGGCGAAGCAGAGGTTCAGTGGGATGAAGTCCCATGACCGTGTCGTGCTAATGACATAGATACTTCCGGTTGCACTACGAGGGATAATGGACGAGCACGTCCGTGAAACGTTGTTTGGGCTTTGCAAGTTTCTCGACGTCATCTCTTGAAAGTCGATCGGCGTGAATCAGCTCGGCATGCTACAAGAGTAGATTGTGGTAATACTATGTGAGGTTGAGATCTACTTCCTGCTTGCATTCTTTGATATTATGGTGCATCTGCTGGTCCATGTCGTGGAGGATATCATCCAATTCTGGCCGATGTTCCTCCATAGCGTGATGCGGTTCGAAAGGATGAATCGACACATCAAAGAATATGTCAGCAACATGTCTCGTCCATATGGAAGCATAGCCAAGGTATTTCTAGACGAAGAGTGCATCTCTTTCTGCATGTATTATCTAGACATCGAGAACCCTGTCGGTCTTTCCGTCAATAGGAGCATTGGCAGACTCGATGGATTGGGTCACCGAGAGGGTCGCCGCGTCATGCGTGTGGACTTCGATGGTCGAAGCACATACTTTGATACAACAAACCTAGTCGCGCTACAACATATAGAAGTGGTTGATCCTTGGGTACAAGAGCACAAAAAGTTAACTGAGAAAAAGTACAGTGACCGGGGCTAACAAAGGACGAAGGGAGAAATAATCAAAGAGCACAAATCTGACTTAACGCGTTGGTTCAGTGAGACACTCCTATATAGTCCCCCGCAAATGGATTCTGCTTTACCGAAGGAAAACATCATATTCGCCTTATCACATGGACCGATGCACAGCCTGATGACCTATCAGGCATATGACACCAACAACTACACATTCTACACGGAGGAAAAGGACAACAAGTGTGACTATCAGAACTCTGGGGTAATAGTAGAATTCTACATCGATGATGACGTGAAGGAAATATTCTACAGAAGGATCGAGGAGATATGGGAGCTCGACTATTGTGGAGAAAAGGTGCCGATGTTTTGTGTTAGATGGGCCAAGAGTGTTGAAAGAGAAGATCGGTATTTCACAACCATGGTTATACCAGAAGCCGCCAAATCCAAGGCTGCCGGTGCGAAAGTCGCCGTGAAAAATGAGCCGTGGACCAATGTTTTTTTATTACCGACCCAACAAAGCCTAGTCGTGTTGTCGTGAGGAGAGGAAAAAGAAACATCATCGGAATGGATGGATTCGCGAACGAGCATGACTTTGACCAGTATGGTGATCCAAAGATTGAAGATGACGACGACTACGATGAAACAACATATATCACAAGAAGAAAAAGGACAACCCTACCCAAAAAAGGTAGCCCGTTTGAGAGAAGATTGTAAAACGCTAGCTCTAAATCACGCGTGTCATTTTATTAATGTATCACATTATTATCTTATTAGTTTCCTTCTATTTTCAATCACTCTTGTACCACTTTCGATATCTAACATATATTTTATAGTTTATATTTAGATAGAAAAGTATTTAATTAGTTTCCTTTTACCTTGAAGCAAATTGGTAACATTTAAAAGTATTTTTAAAATGAAAAATAGAAAAGGAAAAAGGGGCACACCAGGGTCCGAACCTGGGTGAAGATTGCATGGTGTGACTCCTTGCAGCCACTAGGGTGAGTAGACGTTTGGTTCCACATACTAGGCTTCGTCTTATTTGAGTAGGGCGCCAGGTTAGGCGTGGCGCACTTCGGGGTAGTGCATCACGGCTAAGGTTAGGCATGGCGCATTGCATGCTAGTGCGCCACGGAGATGTGGCCTTGCCTTTGACCACACGCTGGGCCCTTCTCTCTCTACCACACATCTCACTTCGACTCGATCCTACCCCTAACTCTATCCGCTCGCACCTCCGCCATTTTGTCCATGAGGAGGAGGAGGAGCTCGCAAACAAGCAACCGGGGTGGAGGAGGAGCACAAATCAAGGAGGAGAAGAGCAGCGCCACCAGGAGGCGCCTAAGGAGGAGGAGGACAAGGGACCAAGGAGGTCGCCGTGACGGTCACTGATGTCTACGCACACTTCTATTCTTGTAGACAGTTGTTGGGCCTCCAAGTGCAGAGGTTTGTAGAACAGCAGCAAGTTTCCCTTAAGTGGATTACTCAAGGTTTATCGATCTCAGGGAGGTAGTGGTCAAAGGTATCCCTCTCAAGCAACCCTGCAATCAAGATACAAGAAGTCTCTTGTGTCCCCAACACACCCAATACACTTATCAGGTGTATAGGTGCACTAGTTTGGCGAAGAGATAGTGAAATACAAGTAATATGGATGATTATAAGTGGTAATTGCAATCTGAAATAAAAATGGCAGCAAGCAAACATGTAGCAGGGCTGATTGTAAATGGTGTTTCAATGGTTAGAAACAAGGCCTAGGGATCATACTTTCACTAGTGGACACTCTCATATAATATCTTCTCTTCATAATGCTACTCTGAACTACTCTCCGGTTGGATAACTCCAATCCATGGTAGGGCTACAAAAGCTCTCCTTAAAGTTTGCATTCCCCATCTAGGTAACCCCAACCCTGTCACTTTGAGCGCTAGATGGTTCCAACAAACACCAGAATTTCATAGAGACATCCAACTCAAATATACTCATGATAAGTATTTCTGTAATCTTTAGCCTAAGTGCCACACGGTGTGCACACTGTCAACTTCACACACATGGGGATAACCAGAGATTACATTGATTAAAGCAGTTGAGTATAAGAGTAGATCTACTTATTCAACTAGATTACAAAGCTCATGATCACATAAAGATCACACATAGAGAGAGATGAACACATAGCTACCGGTAGAGCCCTTAGCCTTGAGGGAGAACTACTCCCTCCTTATCATGGGAGTCAGAAACGGTGATGGATATGGCGGTGGAGTCGATGGACATGGCTCCAGGGGCAATTCCCCATCCCGGCAGGGTGCCGGAACAGACACTTCCGTCCCTCGAATCTCCTCTTCAGTGGCGGCGGCGCTGCGGAACTTTTTCTGGAGATCTGATCCGCTTAGGGTGTTCATCTTGGGGAGACGTATATATAGGCGAAAGGGCATGGTCGGTGGACGCACAAGGGGCCCACACCATTGGGCGGCACGACCTAGGGTGGACCCGCACCATCCCTAGGTGTGTCCACCTTGTGGCTCCACTTCGTCTCTCCTTCGGGCTCCATGTTGCGTCTGAAAAAATAGGCACTTCGACTTTTGTTTCGTCCAATTCCGATAATATTTCCTTACTAGCTTTTCTGAGACCAAAAACAGCAGAAAACAGGCAACTGGCACTACGACATCTTGTCAATAGGTTAGTTCCAGAAAATGTATAAAAATGCCTCAAAGTGTAGACAAAACATAAAATAGTTGATACAAAACATGCATGGAGCATAAAAATTATAGATACATTTACGACCTATCAAGCATCCCCAAGTTTAACTCCTTCTCTTCCTCGAGTAGGTAAGTGATAAAAAAATAATTTTTGAGGTGACATGTGCCATCACAATCTTGATCAAGGTGTTGTAACAATAATACATAGCAACTATGTTGCAACATGAAAGGTTTACAAACAAATTTCATGAATAACAATGCATTGAAAGACATTTGTTTGTTTCACATATAGAAAACATAGCAAGAGTGGTATTCATCTTGTCCCTCATGCAGTAGCGAAACATAAATGCACAGGACACCTTCAAAGTTCATAAGGGTGACTAGATACAAATAGTTTAAGAACAAGCAATACCATAATTATGAATGAATCAATAAGTATTGGGACAATGCATATTGAACTAAGAATGACAACTATGCTCTCTTAATTGGTGCATAAAGATAGAATATGGAGACTCAACATAGAAGTAAGAAGAAAGGCCCTTCAAAGAGGGAAGCAGGGATTTCAAGTTTCATAAAGAGCTTCCAAATATTATGGTACTTATTTGCTTTCATCTCTCATTTCCCCTATCATAAGCATCTTGAAGTGATTAAGGTTAAAGTGAAACAAATATGAATTATATGCTTGACTGATCATAAGTTGGCAATCTCATGTCCCTTGAGTATGAGGGTCGTTCCTCATGCTACTCAAATTTAGTCACAAGCAAGTTCTTGTCATTGTAAGTATATGTGTATCATAGAGAACCTCCAATGGGGTACCCCTTGCCCCATGACACAGGAGCTATCCCATATCAAAATGACAAGGCAACAGATAATGAGCATCTCGGCGATCTTTTTATTTTCTATTTGCATAGGTTTTTATTGAGGATGCTTCACAGATTGCTCACTATGGTTATGCTTCAAGTTTCCACCATGATTAGGCATGGATTAGGCTAGCCGCCCAAGCATTTCTCTAACACATATATAATAGTCCATGGACTTACAAGCTCCCCTTTTATTTCACACCGCCGACATCCGTAAACAAAAGATCATGATATAAACTAGATAATATGTACAGGTGTTGAAAGCGTTCCTCATGACAGCATGGTTCTGCTAATTCCCAACTTATAAGCGCAAGCATATAAACAACATAGATGACACAATGGTTCAAGTTTATTAGGTGCAATAAACTAAAGTGTGCCATCAAGTTTGTGAGAGCTTTAATCAATAATTTTCATAACAAGTTTAATTTGGAAGATAGATAAAAACATAAATATACTTGGAATGGTGTAACACACCATGCATAGGAATTTATAGTGGACTCTTTGGAATAACTTGGTTTCTTGGATGTTGGATGCATGAGTAGAGCTCATACAGTATAAGTGGAGGCTAGCAAAAGACTGGGAGCGACCAACTAAGAGAGCAATAATGGCTA